>JZKD02S2270505.1:266556-280491 GCA_000966675.3 Picea glauca | reverse complement strand
AGGTACTAGGTCTACCTTCGAGAAGGGACATTGATTTCTCGATAGAACTTGCACCAGGAGTGATGTCAGTGTGTAGGACACCCTATAGGATGAGCACACCCGAGCTAGTTGAGCTTAAATTACAACTAAAAGAAATGATGGACAAAGGCTATATCTGGCCCAGCATTTCCCAATGGGGAGCACCAATTCTATTTTTAAAGAATAAATATGGTACCCTCCGACTGTGCATAGATTATAAACAACTCAATAAGGTAACCATAAAGAAAACGTACCCCTTACCCAGGATCGATGACCTGTTCGATCAATTGGGAGGTGCTTCCATCTTCTCAAAGATTGACTTGAGATCTAGATACCATCAAGTACGAATCAAGGGTGAAGACATCCACAAAACTACCTTCAAGACGAGATATGGTCACTATGAGTTTGTGGTAGTACCATTTGGATTAACCAATGCCCCTGCCACTTTTATGCGCTTGATGAACAATGTGCTCAACAAATTTCTAGACAAATTTGTACTGATTTTTATCGACAATATATTAATTTACTCCAAGAATAGAGAGGAACATGAGGAACATCTTAGACTTGTGCTTCAAGTGCTAAGAGAACATCATCTCTATGCCAAATTTAGCAAGTGTGACTTTTTCCAGAAGCAAATACATTACTTGGGCCATATCATATCTGAAGAAGGAGTAGCAGTAGACCCTGACAAGATCAGGTCTATGATGGAATGGCCTACCCCAAAGGACCTTTCAGATATCAGATCCTTTATGGGCTTAGCAGGATACTATAGGAGATTTATAAAAGGATTCTCCAAGATTGGTTGTCCAATCATTGCCCTCCAGAAGAAGGGAGGTAAATTCACATGGTCACAAGAATGTGAAGAAAAATTTCAATCCCTAAAACATTTACTGACCGACACACCCATGTTGAAGATCGTCAATCCCAAAGTTGACTTCCTCATGTGCACAGATGCCTGCAAGGAAGGGATCGGAGGAGTCCTTATGCAAGAAGGAAGTGTAGTTTTCTATGAATCCCGAAAATTGAATGAGCACAAAGTCAACTATGTGACCCATGATCTAGAACTGGCCGCCATAGTGCATGCCTTAAAAATGTGGAGGCATTACCTCCTGGGAAGGAAATTTGTACTTATGACAAACCACTATGGATTGTGATATCTGTTTGACCAACCAAAGCTCAATGACAGACAATCTAAGTGGATGGCCCTTCTTAGTGAGTTTGATTTTGAAATCAAACATATCAAAGGAAAGGAAAATAAGGTGGCCGATGTCCTTAGCAGAAGTATGAAAAAAATTCACCCGACAGCGGTGAGCAGTTGCGACACGAATGTCAAGGAAAGAGTTAAGAATGCACAAGATGCATACACATTCTTCTAGACTGTGACCTCATACCTGGAGCAAGAACCCACAGGGATAAAGTATGAAGGCTACCAGATGATAGATGTAGGTCTGCTAACTTATAAAAATAGATTGTATATTCCAGATTGTGATGACTTGAAGAGGTTCATAATGCATGAACTACATAAAAGACCATATACTGGTCATCCATGATACCAGAAGATGATCACAGCCACCAGGAAACAATTCTATTGGCCTGGATTGAAGAAAGACATAGCTGAGTACTTAGCCAAATGCATAGAATGCCAATAGGTTAAAACAAAACACCTACACCCAACAAGATTATTGTACAACCTCTACCAATCCCGAAATGGAAATGGGAAACCATCTCCATGGGTTTCATCATCGGATTACCAACCTCAACCAAACAAAATGATGCCATCATGGTAGTGGTGGATAAATTGAGAAAGTCTACTCATTTTATCCCCATTAAGTCGACTTGCAAGGAAATAGACATCGCCAATGTATTCATGAAGGAGATATTTAGACTACATGGTATGCCTAAAGAGATCGTGTCTGACAGAGACACGAAATTTACTTCCAACTTTTGGAAACTCTTGATGGATGGTCTAGTGACCAAATTACTATTTAGAACAACCTATCATCCTCAAATCGATGGACAGATGGAAAGAGTGAACCAAATATTAGATGACATGCTAAGGATGCATGTAATGCATCAACCCAAAAAATGGGAAGATTACCTGCCACTAGTGGAATTCACCTACAACAATGGCTACCAAGAATCCTTGAAGACGAGTCCTTTCGAAGTCCTCTATGGTAGTCCATGCAACACTCCAGTCAGTTGGAGTAATCCCATAAACAAAATTACTATTGGAATCGACATGTTGAAAGAAATGGAACAATAAGTGATTCAGATAAAACACAATCTAAAGGTCGCTCAGAACAGACAGAAAAGTTACGCCAACCGAAAGAGAACTCCAAGAGAATTCAAGACGAGAGACCAGGTATATCTCAGAGTTAGGCCCAGGAAGAGTTCCCCAAGGATGGGAGCTTGTGCCAAGTTGGCACCTTGATATTGTGGACCCTTTGATGTTCTAGATAGAGTGGGACATGTAACCTATAGGCTAGCACTTTCTCCCACAGTAAAAGAACATAATGTTTTTCATGTTTCATTATTGAAGAAATATGTAGACGATTCTAATCATATAATTGACTGGTCTGTGATCTAGGTGGAACTGGAGGGAGAATTCCTGCCAGAACCTCAATGCATACTGGATAGAAAGGAAACCCCACTCATGAACCGAACCATTGCACAGGTCAAGGTGCAGTGGAAACATTTTGGCCCAGATGAGGCTACGTGGGAAATGGAAGATTCCATGAAATAGGGATATCTGATTTTGTTTACCTATGTACATACATGTCATATTGATAGATAGAACATCAAGGATGATGTTCCTTTAAGGGGGAGGGAATTGTAACACCTTGTTTCCCCCAGTCTGTAAAAATAACTATATTGGCCAAGAACTATGGAAAACTCAAAGATGTGAATGTTTGATTTGATGGACCTTTGTATAGAAGGTTGATGAATGTAAATTATGTTATGAATATGTGTTTCATGACTGCTGGGAGGGGGATGTTCTAAAAGAGACCACGATGGCTAATGAGAGGTGGTTGAAGGGACCTGGAATGGTTGTGTTAACTTCCATCGAGCCAGTACCATACTGGTTTTTACTTGCCCAAAGACCAAAGCAAATATCTGACCCTGGAATGGATTTCCCATCAGATTGGTAGGTGGGGAGGCTCCTCAAGAGTTAATGAGGGGATGGGGGTGAACCGCCCATCCGTAAAATCTCCCAGACCTGACCACGAACGGGGAAATTCGTGCCACACACAATCTTGCAGAGAAAAGGCAAGAGAGGAGGTGTGGTAAAGGGTAGAGATAGATAGAGAGAGAGAGAGCATGCGACAAGGATCGCGAAAGAGAACTGGAGAAACTCTGGAAACATAGAGAGTTATGAACATAGGAGAAGGAAAGTAACCTTCGTCTTGGAATATTTTTCTGTATCAGGAGAAGGAGAGTAACCTTCGTCCTTGACTTCCGTTGAGCTGGAAGTAGGAGACTGAATCTCAAAGAATCGTGGTCTAGCTCAGGGGTGGCAAGTGGTAAATCCATTTGGAGTCACGGAGCCTATGGTTGGGTGGAAACGAGCACCCCTCTCAGCAGTTGCATCATGCTTGGTGGAACTAATAAGTGTTTTATGCCTTGTATTTTGAATTGAATATCATGAATACATGCTCATGTTTATATGCCCATAATGATTTTTGTGTGAAATGATTGCTTGATGTTTTAGAATGGAAATAATGGATGCATGTGTATGCTTACATGCCATAGTTTGTTTCTGTACAAATGATTAACTCTGGGGCATGATTTCTCTCCACCAAGAATCATCTTGTTTGCTTGATTCTCGTAATATTCTAGGATGGCTTCTCGAGAGTACTCTTCCTCGAGAATTACCCCATAAACCTTGGAACCATACCGAACCTTACCCAGAAACTCAACTAATATCAGGGATAATTTCTCAAGAACTGTCTAAAGGTTCATGCGATCCCGGTTGGGAAACCTTATGCAAGAAAGAGTATCTCTCCAAGATCTTGGAGTCATGGGAGTTTGAATCTCCGAGAGGTTGAATTTCGTGATTCAAGCTCAGAAAGGATAGTGAGTCTGATTATCAAATGAGAATACCCCATCGTTTGGTAGACGAATGGTCAAAATCCTTTCGGAAATACCCCAGACCTGTCAAGACCGATGGATCCATAGGAGGAGCGCAGGTGTTAACACCTAGACCCTTTTAGCCTTCACAAATAGCGATGGGATACAGGATCGTAGATCCAAGGATCTGTCGGAGCTCTATTCACCATCGATCTTAACCTTTGCATAGGCGAGAGAGTGGATTCGATAACGTTCTGAAAGTCCCAAAGTATTTGGAACCGTCCATCGGCATAGGACACGTGGCAGTTGGGTATCATTTCGCTGACTCGTGACTTGGAGTGATCAAGGGTAGGACTGCACAAACTCATGATTCACGAAATCGCGATGTGATCATGGTCATTGGTTCCAAGCCACGGGAGAACCATTGGATCAAAAACTCCATTTGGTATCGCGTATCGGGGGTTCAAAGGTTGGAAAGAACTTCCTTTCGACTGCAGAAGTCGCAAAGTGCCGAGCACCGAGGGATCGTTTGAAAACATGGCACATCCATTAGGTGGGGACCCCGTGGTTGACAGCTGGTGTAACAAAAAGTGCCTAGAGAAAGGTGGGAGTGGGTGACAGGTGGTGGACACATGTCGCCTGGGAAAGAGTCAACCCATTGTTGACTTATCGTGGCTTGGGGTTTCGCAGGATGGAGAAGTTACACCTTGATCTCTAAGGTCACGAAACGCCGAGAGCCGAGGTCTCATGTGACGGGCGGCAATGATACAGCTCATAAGTAGAGTACAACAGAGGAGACAAGTGGCATGTATGCATCGCTTGGCAGAGTCCACGTAACGTTGACCTCTCACATCTCGGGAATTCGCAAAAGAGGAGCATGAGGGCTCAACACTCCAACTAGTGAAGTCACGAGTTTCGAGTAGTGCTAGTGTTTAGCCTAGCCTACAGTTATATGTAGCAGCTGCTAGTGAGGAGGGAGCCATACCCGTATCGCATCTCGGGTATCGGTGTTTGGATAAAAAGGAGTCGAGAGCCTTGATTCTCCAACTTGTGAGTTGCGAGAGGCGCTTGCACTAAGGCCAAGTTATGGTCGCTTGGAGGAGGATAAGGGAAGGGAGATGGTCTGCACTAGGCCCCATAGAAATTTAGGGATTCTGTCCCTCGAAGAAAAAAATGAAAAAATCTAGGTTATCGTAGTAGGTGTGTGACACCTAGGGCACAAAAAACGCCTCTTACATGTCTGTCACTGCATTCTAGTTTGGCCTCATTCTCATTCTATGGTAATTTGTGACCTCGCACTCATTCGTCATCCAATTATCTTCACGTGACCTCATATTGGTATTGTTCCATTGTCCAGTATCACTTCATGCTTCGTCTCATTTGTGCTTGGCCTCATTCGATCAAGCATCTATGAATTCATGTTACACAAGTATAATACTGGATGAAAACCCTAATTTGTGTTAATTTTTGTTACACCTTTCATGACCTTTCAGTTTTTGTGTGGTTTGAAAATAATTCCTTGTCGTAATTCCAAGATATCATAAATTTCCTTACCCGTATTCTATTAACCCTACACTTAAATCGCACTCCCTTGCGACTCAAAAACCCTAGTCTCCATGCAAGAAACAAGCCATAATACACCAAGTTCCCCTTGAGAACCCCCGTTGACTGCACCTCGTCCTTGAATTCTCATCCATTATATTCTCCCATTGATATGTCGACCAATCACTACATTCCTCACATGCATGCATGGCATTTGAACTGGTATAACTGCTGCACGTTATGGTGGAGTTCCTCTTGAGATTGCGGGATGTGTGAGGTAAAGAACCTATGACATCAAACAATTTGTGGAAAGAAAAAATGATAGTATCTATGTGTTTTGTTGGTATAGATATTCATGTCTAAGATACGCTAATAAATCTATTCTCTCCTCACCTAAGATACGAGCTCTCTAGTATTCATTGGTGGAGATACGAGATCACTCTTGCTGGTGAAGTTTTCCTATGTTTGAAATAATGGGTTTGAGGAAACCCATTTTTTAATAAATTTTGTGTTGCATTTGAGCCATTATATTTCCATAACGCCTAGCACTGAACATAGTGACTGATAGAAAAAACATGCTTCATAAGGAGATTAACCAATGGTATTGAGGGTGGCACAGGACAAGACATTTCACTAGAGAATTACAGAGATGTATGAATGGATTTGTTGCTCATCATTCCTCATTTCTCTTGAATTTGCATTAAATTCTTGGTGAAGTAGCAAGTTAATTATGTTTTTTTATTGGAGAAACTTCATTGTATTTTCATTTTCTAATGAGTGTGTGAAGACAACAAAAGACATTTCATTCTCTTGCATCTACTTGTGGGGCTTCCAATACTCTAGTTTATAGACATCATAGAGGCAATAAGAGAAGACACATGAAGGATAAGCTCAGAAGAAGGGTGTTGGCATAATTCCCATGAAAAAATATGATCTTGATTTTACCCATTGTAGAATGAATGGGTCACATGAAGCCATCGACTGTAGAGTTCCTTTGGAGAATATCGAAGAAATATAGACAGATAGACCTTTAGGACCAAAAAAAGGTAAATCAAATGTTCATTATGTTGTTCCCTATTGCAATATAGGATTAATTGAAGATCTATTTAATACTTCATTAGCTTCTTAGGGAGATACATGACTTCTTGACACAGGTACAACCTCTCACATGAAATTTCAAAGAGATTTCTTCGAAGACTTAGATGAAAATGTAGATGGTGTAGTGTACGTTGTAGATAGATCAAGTCCTAAACCTTTAGGAATGGGCACCGTCAGGCTTAAGTTGTCTGGACTCCCAAATTTTCTTCTACACAATGTACTCTATCTTCCTGAGCTGCAAAGAAGCTTGTTGTCCCTTGTGCACATCAGAGAGCAAGGCAACTCTATTCATATGTTCAATGAAAAATTTGACATAAAGAAGGACTCTGATAACATGGTTGTCATCACCAAAATAGAAGATGGAAGAATGTTAAAGATGAATGGGACATTTGTCCATACACACACTGTTGCATACCTCTCTCATCATGACTCATGTATAATTCCATCTAGTCTTTTGTGGCATGCTATATTTGGCCATATTAATTATGACAATATTTGTTTGTTAAGAAATAATGGTGTTTCTGGTTTTCCTACTATTCCTAGGAAATTGAAGCAATGTGATGCTTGCATCCTTGGAAAACACAACAAACAAACCTTTCATGATTCCACTTCCACAGCATGTAGAAAACTTGAACTAATTCATTCTGATTTTTCTTGCCATATGCATGTTCCTTCTACAAAGGAAACAAATATATAATTAATTTTATTGATAATTACACCAGGATTTGTTGGGTGTACTTATTGAAAGACAAATCACAAGATTTTGAAACATTTAAAATTTTCATGGATGGATTCAAAATGAAGTTTAGTCTCGTATTGGCTCTCTTCACACTGATAATTGAAGAGAATATATATCTAATGAATTTGAAAGATACCTTTTCCAACATGGGATAAAAAATCAAACCACAATTCCATACAATCCCCAATAGAATGGTGTAGTTGAACTAATAAACATGACACTCCTAAATATGGTTCATTCCATGATGTTTTTTAAGAATGTTAAATTGATGTTTTGGGCTAATACAGTTCTATGTGTAGTTTGTGTCAAAAGCAAGTGTCTATCTCATGCTCTTAAAAAAAAGACTCCTTATTAAATGTGGTATGGTCACATTCCTCTCGTCAGGCATCTCAGGGTCTTTGGTTCCACCCGTTATGCCTTGATTCCTAAGGAGAAAAGAAGTAAGCTTTATGCAAGGATCCAAAAGTGCATATTCTTGGGGTACTCAAATACCACAAAGGGGTATTGTCTTTACAATGATACAAACACAAAGTTTATCCTTTCCAGATATGTGATGTTTCTTGAATCCAACAAGAAGACAAATTTTTTTGAGAGTCATCTTGATCATCTGGACATATTCTCTTGTGTAAAGACATACCATAAATTTAATGATGAGATTCCACATCTTGAAGGGAGGGATCCCTATGTTGGGTCAATCTTTGGAATCTCCTTATGAAGAACCATCTTCCCCTCATGAAGAAGTTCTTTCCACTTCATCATAATCTGAATTTCAGTTGGATGTTGTGATTGAAAGGATTGAAAAGATGTTGTGATTGAAAGGATTGAAAAGATGAGGCTTGATGAGAACTCATCACCATATCAATCAACCGAGAAACCAGGACCATCTCAGAAAGGTCCACCAAAATGGCTCACAAAAACACTTGAAAATGTTCATCCCGATGAGGTCAGAAAGAGAGGAACCAGAATGTCCTCAAAACAAGATGGAGGTAATGTAAATAATTCAAACTCAGGTGATGCAAATTATATGTATGTTTCATATGATTGTGAGTTGAATTTATCTACTAACCTTGAACCAAATTCCTTTGAAGAAGCCACTTGTCATGATGAATGGAAAGAAGCCATGAAAAAGGAATATCACCAAACCGATTGGCTACAACTGACTACAAATGGGTATTCAAGAACAAATATAGATCATATGTCTCACTTGACAAGAACAGAGAAAGGCTCATGGAAAAAGGATTTTCACATAAATAAGTCGTTGATTATGAGGAGATTTCCCCCCCCACATAAAAATGGTCTACCATCCACATTTTATTTTTCATGAAAACACAAAATGGATCGAAAATTCATCAAATGGTTGTGAAGGCTACCTTCTTGACTGGAGACTTGAAAGAGAATGTGTCCATGTCTCAACCAAAAGGATTTGTTGTGAAGGGATAATAAAATAAGGTATGCAATCTCATCGAATCCTTATATGGCTTGAAACAAGCACCACAAGCATGGTATGAAAATTTAACTGAGCATCTTCTGAAATTAAATTTCAATCATTTCAATCTTGACAATGCAAAATTGTTTGTCAAGAAAGTTGGAAATATTTTTGTATATCTTGTAGTATATGTAAATATTTCTTAAATACTTTAAAGGAACTCAATATTTTGGACTTAGGTACTCTAAGGTGGATGAATTCAACCTGATCAGATAATCTGATTCGGACTTTGATGGGGATAAGGAAAATGGAGTATCCAATTTTGGCTATCTCATGAGTCTTGGATCAATAGTTGTCTCCTGGAGATCACACAAAAAATTAGTTCCAAAAAATTCCACAACAAAGGAAGAATATGTGGCAGTTGTAGAAGTGATAAAGGAAATTGTGTCTTAGGAAAATACTTGAATATTTGTAGGAGAAACAATTAAATTATACTCCTCTTCTAGTTGAAAATACTTCTGCAATCAAGTTAACCAAGAATCCTAGATTCCATGATCAAACAAATCACTTTAACATAAAGTATCACCTAATTTATATCATGTAGAGGCCAAGACAATTCACTTGAGACATTTTTCCACAAATGAACAAATTGCGTACATATTCACCAAAGTGCTTGAAAGAGAAAAAATTGAGAAGTTTAGAATGATGCTTGGAATCAGACACACCCCTTCATATTAAGGGGGGAATGTTGGAAACATAATCCTTCATGGCTGTGTTACTTGTAATTGTAATGTGAATATGAAGAGTCGTAGGTGATAGGAATGGTCACCCATTGGGGAAGACCAAGAGTCATTTACTTATGTATATATGCACCTATCATACTAATGCGAAGGACATCAAAGTCTAGAGTTACTTTTCTGCCCACTCCTGGCCTAACAATTCATTACCTGGGTTGAAAGTGGTGTATCAAGGAACATAAGAAAACATGGAGAAGCTATGCTTCATTAATAAAGGGATGAGGGACACCAAGACCATTCCAACAAGGTATTCCTTAAAACCATATTCAATATTTTAATCCTTCTTATGGAAATCAAGTGTATAATCCATCTCATAATTGACACCTTACTAACTAGTCTAACTGGAAAATGCATTATTAGTGAGAATATCTTTAGAATCAACCCTTTCCTTTTCAACCCCATATCAATATCAAAGTCAATCCACTAATCCTTCATCTTCTTGGAGACATAAAGGAAAACAAAAACAAGCTTTGATGCCACCTCTTACACCTCCTCCACCTCTTATAAGAATAATATTCAATAAGCTCCTAGGTAGCCCCAAATTCATATCCAACCTACACCAACTCCTAATAATAGAAGGTTAAAATTTTCTACAATAGTGAGATGACCAATTACCAAAATGACTCATTTAATTCTATAGAACTCATTGAGTTAAAATTACATTGAGGAAGTCCCCTAGGTGTAGGACACTTGGTGAGGGAGTTTGTTTTTAAGGCACTTCGTGATGTTAAGTCACTCGTTCGAAACCCGTGGGGAAAAAAAATCCAGCCATATTAAGGGTTGGTGTGAATTAGGCCGAGTGCGATCCTCGGGTGATTTTGATGGCTGAGATGCCCCTAAGTCATGGTTTCTTAGCCACAGGTTAGTCCCACAGGTCATGGAAAAACTAACAAAAAAAATAAATTACATTGAGGAAGAGTGGGTACAAATCCTTCACCTCCACTCATCACTAAACATATAGATGACAATCCTAAATTCCAAGAAAATCAATAAAAACAAGAGAATCAATAAATTAAAAATAATCCATAGACAAGTAATCATCCCTCTCAACAAAATCCCCCTTATCCTAAAATGCTAGAGCAAGATAAGACCTGCACCAAATCAGAAAATGGCCTTGTAGAAGAACTCAAAAATCTATATGTGAAGATACCCCTCCTTCAAGCCATTAATATGTACAAACCTACAACTATTTCATCAAGGAAACATGGATTAATAAACTTGGGAGAAATAATAAAGACCCCCCTAGAATCAATGTTATAGGGTAACTTGCTAACCGAATGTTAGGAAAAGTCTTCACCCCCAAGTATTTTGATCAAGGGATTATTGTAGTTGATGTGTACATCAATACAATTTTGATAGAAAATACCTTAGTGGAATTGAGAGTTTTAACTAATGTAATGAACAATGACACCACACTAATATTGAACATAAGAGAATGGTTAAGGCATACTCCTATTGTACCCGAACTTGCAAACATAATAGCTATTAATTAAAAATGATTTTTAGAGGAAATGATTGTATCAATTGAATCATTGGAGTACCCAATAGACTTCATTGTTCTGTAAACTAAATCTAAACTCAATGGATATCGTAACCTAGGTAGACCTTGGTTGGCCACTATTTATGCATACATAGGTTTTAGGGTAGGGTATATGACCTTCACCAATGGGAAATCTCATAAAAAATTAATCCATTATCTCCTTTCCAAACCTTTCATCGATATAGAAACACCTCTATGGGAAGAAGAATAAGAATATATGTTCTAAACCATCCATCCAATTCTCACCATAATAAGTGCATGGTCATTCCAATTATAGGCAAAACTTGTATCATAGTTTTGTTAAAATCCATGAATACAAAGGAAAAGAAATACAAGAAAATGATGAAAACTATGGTAATATGGATCAGAATCTACTGGAAGGTGTTATTTTCTGTTGATACAAATAAACAAGTAGTTAAGACCATATGTTTTTTTTCCAACAAAACCTTGAAAATCAACAACCGTTTAAATTTTTTCTAGGGGAAGTAATTGCTATGAATCCTTAGAAAACATAGCTTAATTTTTTTTTGGAACTATAAGGACATACAAGGAATCCATCCTGACATTTTTACCCACTATATATACATCAAATATGATTCCAATCCTTTAATATAAACTCAAATAAGAATGAATCCAATGCTAAAGGACATAGTGAAAACAAATCTACAAAATATTTTAGATGCCAATTCCATCTATCTATCTTTGACATTGAGTGTGTGTCACCTTTGGTCATAGTTCCCAATAAGGGAGGGAGATGGAGGATATGATTATATTATAGAGAAATAAACAAAGCCAGAATGAAGGACCGTTTCCCTTTTCCCTTCATCGATAAAGTATTATATTCTTTATCTAGGAAAAAAATATTTTCCTTTCTAGATGGGTTCAATGGTATAATCAAATCCAAATATTTCCAAAGGGTTACCAAGACAAGTTAAATTTTACCTATCCTCGGCGTTTTTTTTTTTCCTGATGGAATACACATCACAGTAAACCATCCATGTACTTCTCCTCATTTCAAGGATGGTACATGAGGCAAATTGGCCATTTTCATTTTTGGCAACCTAACTCGATGAGGATATCGAGTGAGGCCCAAAAGTATATACAATATATATGCCCAGGGACTTGAACCCATGACCTCTTTCTTATAAACCATATCTCTCAACCACTTTAGCTAACCCATCAACCTTCTCCTTGGCGAACATTTTCCTATAGAGTATTACCCTTTGGCTTATGTAATTCCCTTGCAACTTTTCAAAGGGATATATTAAGAATATTTTCATATTTGGTTCATGAAAATGTTGAAATTTATATGGATGACTACACTATTAATGGAAATACATTTCAAGAAGATTTATTCAACTTGGAAAATGTCTTGAAAATATGCAAAGAAGTGAACTTGTCTTTAATAAACAAGAAGTTCCTCATGATTGTGAGTGAAGGCATAGTCTTAGGCCACCACATCTCTCCTATTGGCATTGAGGTTGACCCATCCAAAGTAAACATCATCTAAAACATGCCAACCCCATAAAAATAGAAAGATGATAGAATATTCTAGGGGTATGCAGGTTACTACAAGATATTCATAAAATAATTTATCAAGTTGGCTACACCCTTGTTTACCATGCTTTCAAAGAATGTAGATTTATACTAGTCAACATATTGTCAAAAATCCTTTGATGACATTAAGGAAAAACTAATGAAAAACCCTATTTTGCAAGGACCTCGACATGATATCCCATTCCACATTCATATAGATGCTTTTGATAGGGCCTCAACGATAGTTATTTGACAAAAAGAAGACAGGGACCCATTTTCTATTTATCAAATAAGTAAAAAAATGGAGAAGAGCTTAACTATAGAATAACTGAAAAATAATTCCTCATTTTTGTCTATGCCATCAATAAATTTAGACATCATGTTACTGGCTGTCTAGTTTTTGTGCACACTAACCACTCATCCAATTGATACTTAATGAATAAATATGATATCAATGGTAGATCCATCAGATGGTTATTTTTGTTGCAAGAATTGGATTTGACAATACTTGATAAACATGGAAAACATAATGTTGTTGAGGATTTTCTTTCAATATTGACTGATAATGTCGATAAATATATTGTTGATGATTATTTCCTCAATGGGAACCTCTTTTCTATATCATTACAAACCCCATGATTTTTTGATATTGCAAACTACTTAGCTACATGAAGGTTTCCTCAATGTTTTATATTTAGAAAGAATTGCAAAATCATTAGGAAAATTTCCACATACACGTGGATAAAGGGACATCTCTTCATCTTTGATCAAACCAAATAATCATGCATTATATAAGGGAATATGAGGTCCATGACATCCTACATGATTTCCATGACGAGAGTCATGGAGGTCATTATGTTGCAAAGAGGATGACCTAGAAGGTTCTTTAGACATGATACTACTAGCCTACATTACACAGGGACACTGAATTATATGTGTCACAATATGATGAGTGTCAAAGGATAATAAATCATATGAATAGAGATCAAATTCTCCTTCAACCATATATAGCATTGGAACCCTTTGGAAAACAGGGTATAGATTTTGTGGGACCTATAGTATGTTGGTTGTGAAGCCTGATTATCTTCCTGATTCAGAGGTCCTTGCTTTCAGTCGTGTTTATACCCCATGAAGTATTTACACCCCAGAAGTATGTACACTCTTCCATGCG
>JZKD02S2270505.1:229154-262284 GCA_000966675.3 Picea glauca | reverse complement strand
GCCCACACTGGGTGAACCACGTAAATCTGTGTCTCTCTTGTATTGTGTGTCTTCTGTGTTTTGTTTCTGCATTTGTTTTATTTTATTGCTCCGCGGTCCTGTTTTTCTAACATAGTACAACCATCTAATAAGAAGGAGAATATATTGGCTTTCATAGATTATTTGACCAAATGGGAAGAAGTGAAGCTGATGAATAACACTATAGAAGAAAAGGTATTTGATTTCCTCCATGAAAACATATTTTCAAGGTTTGAAGTACCAAGGGAGATTTTCACATAACAAGGATCTTAGTTCAGTTCACATCTTGTTCAAAATGTCATGAGATTATACAAAATTAAACACTAAAAACAATGATATATCATCCTCAAGCAAATGGTTAGGTACAAGTGACAAAAAAAGATCTAGAGAACATCTTCATAAAGATATTCAAGAAACATAGAAGAGAATGGGTGAATAGATTGATGGAGTTTATTTGGGCATAAAACACTACATGTGAAACTACCACATGATTCACATCTTATGATTTAATTTATGGCAAGAAGGTCATGCTCCCCATAGAGTTTGAGATTCAGACAGTGAAAACAAACTCATAACTAGGATTAGATCTCTCATAAGCACAATGAGAAAAACTACAACAATTCAATGACTTGTACGAGTATAGAAAAGAGGCCTTGTTCCACACCAAGATGGTACAACAACAAATAATAAGGTGGCATGACAATAACATTGAGTCAAAAGTACTCTAGGAAGGATATTAGGCCCTACTATATGAATCAATATTTAAGGATTTCATGGGAAATTGAAAACAATATGGATGGGACTGTACCAGGTTGACACATGTTATGACATTGGATCAATAAAAATTAAAACAATTGATGGAGAAACAATGCATTTTTGGTTAATGGATATAGACTAAAAGTCTACAAGAAACCTTTGTCAAAAGAAGAGTTTACAACCAACATTCAAGGAGAAAATATTAGTACAATTGAGAGTAGAAATGCTCCCAAAAGAGATTGATCATCTCCAAAAATAAAAAGAAAAAAAAAAGAAAAAAGGAAAAAAAAGAAGAGAAAAAAATTCCCATGATAAAAACCTCTTTGAGGCATGTTGAACATGCCTTGGTTTGAAAACCTCCCTGGAGACAAACCCTAGGTTTGTAGAATTGAAAAAAAAAATTCTCATGGTGAAAACATTCCTAAGGCACCATGACACAAAGCATTGATGAAAACGAACAATGAGAGGTGTGATCTAAGAAAAAATAAATAAAAAGAAGAAAGAATGAAAAGTAAGAAAGAAAGAAAATAAAAATCCCTACCTCGTGATTCCGTGCAGGTTCAAATTTAACTCAAGCAAGCCAAAGCAATCCAATACAAGATGATCCATATTGGATCATTATATTATTTTTTATCTATCTTGATGCTTTATGGGTTAAAAAATTGGAACAATCAACTTGTAGAGCCATTTTAGCAATTGGTCCAAATTTGGAAATTTAGTTCCAAAAAATCGTCTAAAATATTTTGGAACCATTTTGAGGCATCCAACGATACATTTTTATGGTCCAAACCTTACTATGGAGCTACGATATATATTATATACATTGGGACCTTTCCAATGGTGTAAGAAAGGCCTCAATGAGATTTCATATGTGAAATTTATGCCTCTCACAAGTTGGCCTACTGTATTGATCACCATGGTGCGAGTATATTCCATGTCAGCCTCCATTACTTAAACATGTGGGGATAGACACATAGTAAATTTTCTAAGAATATTCTAGAAGTTCCTAAGCTTTATCACAATTGAGGGCTAAGGAAATCAATTCCCTAACCATGGAAAACCACTGAGGTATGTTAAATACCCGATTGTTAGGAGGAGAAGGAGTTCCATTTTATGTTAATGGATTTTGTTCCATATCATAGTAGAACAAATGGGAGTGGGAAAATTATAGAGCATAACATAGGACGTTAAATTTTTGTAGCAACCTAACATGCCACAGGTCTAAGGTAACTCCATAGAGAGTGCCTTCTTCTTTGTACTTGCATTATTTCCATACCAGATACAAGAGTGCAGAGCAACATTACCTTCTAGCTTGGTTTTCTCTCATAATGGTTTACTAGAGAAAATCTTTGTGTTATACTGAGGATGTTGAGTGAATGTATTTTATTGTTCTCTATTTTTCATATTTTATATATTTCATGCATAAACAAAAAATTTAATAATTAAAGATTCTAGAATCTAAAGGAATTTAATCTTCATAGTGTAGATTTCAGTTTTATTTATCAGATCCATTGTGGCAAGCTGTTCCAAGGGAATATCCACAACAGTTTATAGATCACAAGATCAAATACTCTTGTCCATAAGGAATACAACACAAATCAAGAAAAAACTCTATCAAAAAGTATGGTATTCCATTTTTGGTAAGTGTTCATGTTCTATATTCTATAGTCTTTATGTTTTATATTATCCATTAGAAAGTAGGAAGTGATTAGATGATTTCATGGAATAGGTTGAGGAATTCTCCAAAATTCCTACATTCCTATAGAGCATAACATTCTCAGCTCATAATAAAACTTTCTCAAGAGTAGAAGTTCTACTCTTGGAACTCCTAATCATCATTGTCATTAGCTAAGAGCATTAAATTTTTTCTAGTATTTTGGTATATTTTTGTATTAACATAGTACCAACTTGATGAAAGCACTCTAAACTTCTTCTTTTTTATAGGTCGCATTTATTAGTCATTTTTCCTTCAATTTAAAAATTGGTGATCCCAGAATCACCATTTTTTTAAGGGTTAAATTACCACATATTTGAAATTATGGTCTTGACAACTAGTACTGTGTTACTGACCAAAACCTTAAAATCAAACCCAAAATTGAAAATTGATGCTTCCAACAACATTTTTTTTAAGGTTAAAGTTTACAACTTGTTTGAAATCGTGAACTTGACACCAATACCATTATATCAAAATCTTTATCTATTGTTATGATCAAAAGCTTTAAAACAACCTTAAAAAAAGAAAAAATGAATTAAAAAATGAAATTAAAATAATAATATTAATCAACCTTAACTCCAATATTTAATTTTTTTAATAAAACAAATTTAAAAATTTAAAAACAAAATAACTAATTTCATAAAAACAATAACAAATTTAAACAATTTTGATTTTTTTTTAAATAACTAATTTCATAAAAACAATAACAAATTTAAACAATTTTGATTTTTTTTTAAATAACTAATTTCATAAAAACAATAACAAATTTAAACAATTTTGATTTTTTTTTTAAATATAAAAAACTAAAAACTCTAGATGTAACCTGCTCCTACCCCTCCCTACGCTTCCGCCCCTTGAATAGGTGGCAAGTTAAGTGCGTGCCCATTTCTCTTTCTCCGCCACTTGAATAGGCTACGAGTTAAGTGCATGCCCATTTCTCCGCCCATTCAATGGGCTGAGGGAGCGTTATAAGTCCAAAGAAATTCACTCAAATTACAAAAATTATTTAGAAATTCTTTGTCACCACAATATTTTAGACATCTACATTCCATTCATTTCTATTCTTATAACTCACGTGGAACTTGGAAATAATTCTCTTTTGACCATAAAACTGAATTATTCACTTTTCTGTTTTTTTTTTTTGGTGTTTTGTTCATATGGGAGTCATGTACATACTTGCCACACTAATTCAATTTCTTTATTATTAATTGACTTGCTTATATTATCTCTTGAATTTCTCAAAACGACCTAGCATGGAGTTTTATTGTCTTATTTTTATATATCAATACTTCAATTTTGTTGTATGCCCATGTCGACGTAATGTTGATGAGTGTTGACTGTGATGAAAACACTAATGTACACTAGCAACGTAGCTTGTAGTGGATTTTATTTTGTCTTGGGCCTGGGCTGCCAGGCTGCCAAAAGATTACTTTAACCTTATTTTTATCTGTCGATACTTCAATTTTAATTACACCGGAGGTGTTGTTTTGGGGGATACATCTCTAAATTTATTGTCGTTTCTCCATAGCGTATAAAGAACTTCCATCTGTCCTCTGTCCTAGTTTCGTCTTCAACGCTCCTCGACCGTTGTGTTACATGTCGCCCTAAGCAAAGTAAAGACATGGTTTTGTGGGCCCTAAACGAGTTTGAAGATAATAAGCCGTTACACAACCCTTGGAACGAGTTTTGTTTGTTGCCATATTGAACCCTCGACTTAGCAAAAGTCACGGTTTTGGGAGAGTCCACTTGTTCTGCAAATGGACAGCGCAGGCAGTGTTAAGTAATTTAAAAATGGCGCCTCGTATCTGTAGAAGGGACTATTCATAGTCACGCAACAGATTAGTTGAATTTTGTGTGTTGTCTCAGTATTTGAGATAGCCCCTTTTGCACTCTTATAAACCCGAGTCGAATTTGGAAACTTGGACTATCAACATGTTGAAAACCTAAGAGGAAAGCGAAGTTATAGGATTTATTACATAGTTTCAATTGTAATTTCCGCAAAGATAATGTATATTTTTTTTATCTACAGTTCTGCTATTTAAAAAAAAAGAATGGCTTCTTCCATCAATTTAAGGCCAACCCAACGACCAGTTCTTATAACGTTCCATATCAACACAAAGGTAAGCTAAAACAACAACCAAGTAGTATTTATTTTTTTTGAGATAAACAAAGTATTGAGATTATCCGTTATAACAATTATATAAAGCAAAATCAATTTATTTACAATGATAACAAATAGATATTCGATCTATTCTTAATCAACATCACTTTAATTTTTGATGAACCAAGTTATACCACCTATGCAACTTCATGATGAAGGTCAAAGATACAATAACATGTAACATAACATGTAACATTTACGAGTTAACATACAAAGATTCAATCACATCAATTACATAGAAGATAGCGAAATATAACAAAGTATGCTCGTTCCACATCCTAAGATTTTCAAGACACATAATCAACCATTTTGACTATTTAAAGTCTCAAAACTCACAACTATTATGAACCAATCCTAAATTAATTCAATATTAATTTCAATTATAAAAAACTAAAAATTTCTACCAAAATCTACAAATTTCTAAGTAGAACATAATTTTTTTTGATACAATTCCTCACATCAAACAATATTACCGCTACGCAACTTATACCTTAAATCTTATATATAAAATAATATATTGCTTAATTTAAATTTGCTTCTAAATTTAGCAAAATTTCAACTTCTATCAATAGACTTAAGGCTCGGATTAAGAAAGAAAGTTTCGTCTCTATTAATGAGGAAAAGGTTTATATATATATATATATATATAATTCATAACACACAATACCCACATATATTTACACTAACTGCTTCGAATTCTCTAAAGTACACTAAACTTGTATTATGCTTGCTTAATTACCGAATCAATTATTAATATAATAATTGATATAATTTGTTTAATATAATTATATATATTAATAATTACTTATTTAAATCTAAATAAATCTTAATTTACTACCCAATCATTATTATAATACAATAATACTAATACCTTCCATTCACTTGACAATATCTATCATCATTTAATTAATAATTAAAAGATTTTTTTTAAATTTTTCTCACATATAACATCTTATAAATTCTTATGATGCGTAACATCCTTATATCTTTAATCTTAAGTGTGTGGAAACAAAACGTAGCATATATTATTATTCATTATGATAATAGATCCATAACTCTCTCTATATATATTCACACACTTCACTAAATGAAACATTAAACTATTTTTATTTTATTTTTATAATTATATAATTACACACTTCACTAAATGAAACATTAAACTATTTTTATTTTATTTTTATAATTATATAATTACTTCGTGTCTCCCTATTATTGGAATTGATGGATTAATAAGATGTTGGTATATTTTTCGTTTTACATCCAAATTAATGAATAAGATCGTTAGAACTAACTCCCTTACATTTATAAAATCCTAAGTTCATCATATTTATTTTTTCACTTTTACTAAACATGATTAAATAATTACCACTATGAATTATCAATTGTCATATAACATAATTTAGAAAATACAAACAAAATTATTTCAATTCTAACATTTATCTATTCATTTTCCTTTTTATTTAACATTTACTTCTTTAGTTTTAAGATTTACATATGGTACGTGGCTTGTCCTTACATTTTACCACCTCCCATATTGACGAGTGGCCTGGCCCCCTCCTTTTGTAACAAAATTTTCATTACCTCTTCCCTCTCGTGGCTTGTCCTTACATTTTACCACCTCCCATATCGACGAGTGGTCAGGCCGCCTCCTTTTATAACAGATTTTTCATTACCTCTTCCCTCTCGTATGTGGCTTGTCATTTATCTCTTCCGTTCCTGTCATTTAATTATTTACGTGGCTTGGTCATTTAATTATTTGTATGGTTGTCCATTTATCTCTACTCCCACGCTTATCCGTTTCACTTAACCTGCGTTGGAAATTCATTGCATAACCTCGATTGTTGGATAACTGCATACCTTGATCGTTGGATACGTGCATATCTAGCATATTGTATCCCTCATCATTGTTGTTTCCCTAGATCACTCATCCATTTCGAAACTGTTACTATCGTTCCTGCATTTTGAACTTGCTCCATTTAGAACTTGGTGTATAAATAAGAAGCCCTGGATTATTAAATTGGATTGCTGCATAGATGAATCCGTGACATCAAGGGAAATTTGGATAGCTTTATCACTTTTCACCATGGTGTATGGTATTCTCCTGATTAGACCAACTTTTTAATGTACATATGATTCTTTCACAAATTTGAAATCCAAATAACATAAACATCTAGATATAGGTTAAATTGTTATTGAAATCTTTAATTTGTTGATACATCATCTTCAATGTATACTTGAGTTATCATCTTCAATATAGGTGTTTTATTTCGGTCCTTGATTATATGTAGATATATATAATCCATCGTACAACTCAATCGTGTAACTCGTTATGATTAAGTACACAACATAGATTCCCTTTCCTTGAAAGATTATCCATACTATCAAGTCGTTGGGAGTTTGTCTCATCTCTAGTGCAATCGGCCATTAAAGTTGGATCTCAGTAATCAATGGCTCATGTCGCTCTGTAATGTGCAGTGTACACTCCATAATTTGACCAAGTTTTCAGAGTTATCAAAATCATATTCACAGGGTTTTCAAGGCACCAAAAGTTGTATGATGATATACTCAAGAAATTTATAGGATATAGGATACATGAACTCATGCCTGCGATTAATAGTGATTATGTTTTATTTATATTTATAGGATATAGGATACATGAACTCATGCCTGCGATTAATAGTGATTATGTTTTATTTATATTTTTTTCTAACTAATGAAACCCGCTTACTGTTATTATTAATTAGCACACAATATAAAATTATTTATAAAACCAAAATGATATTTAATTTATGTGTCCGCATTTGTTTTAACTGTATTTCTGTGAACCTGTACATTATTAATAACTATATTGGAAAGAGGAAATAAATAAGTGAAATAAGTTAGAGTAGAAAGATAAGGGCTAAGTAGATTGCACTGATTGTCGTACAATAATTAAATAAAATGCATGTAAAGTTGAATTATTTTTCTGTGTACTCCCTTCATCGGCCACCTCAACCTAAAGTGTTAATGTTCAAACTGCACTCCGAGAGTATCTAATTGTGGTGAACAATTTTCTCAATCCAGCAAAGAGAGATATGACTTAGCCTTAATAAATATGAAAATAATTTAACCACTATGCACATTAGTTAGACACGAGCTCCAAGTCATTGGATCTACCCTTTGTATCACAATTGAAAGGAGTCCTCCTATTATAAATAATATCAACTACTTTATTACCAATAATATGAGAGTTTATTATCAATGAAAGGACAACTCGCCTAGGGTGATAGAGTTTATTATCAATAATATCAACTACTTTATGCATTGTCTGTAAGGTTTATTTTTACATTATTAGTTACAAATCTTCTCTCATAAGTTTGAACCCTAAACTAAAACCTAACCCTAACTCTAAATACTAAAGTCCACCACTTATTAACATTAATATTTAATCATCATATATTAATAATCTTAATCTTCAAACTAATATTATTAATAATCTTAAAAATAAAGTAATATTCCTAAATATTGACCATTTATTAACATTAATATTTAATCATCATATATTAATAAACCTAATATTCAAAAACATATTATTAATAATCTTAAAAGTAAAGTAATATTGTTAATATTTAAATGTAATATATTATTAATGTTTAAAACTAATATAATATTAATGTTAAAAAATAATGTTATATTATTAATCTATTAATTTTATAATGTGTTAATATACTATTAATGTAAAACTCATTAATAGAAATGAATAAATATAGTAATCTAGTCATAAATAATAATGTTATGTTAAAAATAAAAAAAATATAGTAATCTAGAAACAAATTCATAAATAAATATAGAATAATATAGTAGCAATGAAGTAATAAAAAAATATAGAATGATATAGTAATACTAGGTTTTACTATTTATCCAAAGTAATAAATAGATATAGAATAATATGGTAATCCTAGGTTTTACTATTTATCTAAAGTAATAAATAAATATAAAATAAAATAGTTATAATAGGTTTTACTATATCTTCAAAGAAATAATTAATAAGGTTCAATAAATTTATAAAGTATAATTTATTAAAGTTCTACAATAAATAAATAAAGTTGAATAATTAATATTTTAAACTTTAAAAATTTATGTTTAATAAATTTAATAAATTTTTAAAGTTATGTAGATTTAATTGGATAGTTAAAATAATATAATTGTGAGAAAGTAATTAAATTTCAAACTAATGTTTTTGACAAAATTTTGTAAAACTTTGTAGTTTTGTGTGGAGAGATTTTTGGAACCAGTATGATCCATCACCATAGTTAATTAATCTCTTAAATATCCCTCCTTAAACCTAAACCCTAAATGTCTCTCCTACAAATTTAATTATTTATTTTGTTGTAAATGTGTCCATCCAATACATGCTAATAAATATATGATCATTTATTAACATTAATATATAATCGTCTAGTATTAAAAATCCTCATAGTAATATTATTAATGTATCATTATTATTGTTTAAAATTAATGTAATAAAATCATATTGTGCTAATGTACTACTAATGTAAAATACATTAATAGTAATGAATAAATATAGAATACAATAATACATATAGTAATGATATAGGAAGGAAAAAATAAATATATAATAATATAGTAATAGTAGGTATTATTATTTATTCAATAAAATAATTGGATCTAATAATTTTAGACAACTTAAAATAAAATAATTAAACATTTTCTTTGTAAACTTTTCTTATTTTTAAATATAAATAATTATGTTTCCAATAACTATATAACATTAGTTTTATAATTAATGATATTAATGCTATAGAAGTAACGAGTAAATTAATAATGTTACATTAATGACACATTTATATTACAATAATGTTACATTAATAATCTTAATAATGATAATGTTACATAAATATAATTTTAATAATGTTACATTAATGTTAATATTAATGTTATATTAAGGTTAATAGTATTAAGTTGAATATCTTTCATTAATAATGTTCTATTAACAATGTGCCATTAATGTTAATAATATTACATGAATATAATGTTAATATTGACTAAACAATAAATATAATTTTTGAGGAAATAGTGAATTTAAATCTTTATACCATCAATAAACATCATTGCATTTAAATCTTCATAGCAACAATAAATACCATCAATTATAATATTTGAATACAATTAATGTTATATCTGTTTGAAAAATATTTTATTCTTAAACATATTAAATTTTGATGAATATTTTATTCTTAAATGGAAAGACAACCCAATAATTGTCAATATGGCTCATTCCATTCAAGTTATTCATCTTATTAATTTAAAAGGTCACAATATGGATTAATTTTATTGTTTACCTCTTAATTTATGAAAGTGAAATTTAATCTCTCGCATTTTTACTCCTAAATCCAATGTCATCTTCTTGTATGTCACAAATATGGATGTCAATCTCATAAAATTATTGCTCTCTAAATGTGGCTACGTGACACACTCTTCAATGTAAACTATGAGACCAACTTCAAACAATATATATATTTCTCTTGACGTCTCTGAAATAATGTTAAGTTAATGGCAATCAATTTTTCACTTTTAAATCATTCTCCTATATCATATTGTTTTAGAGTGAACCTATTGAAGTCTCTCATTATGCAATAGCATTGACATTGAATTCAACAATATGCTTGATTATAACTCTCGTAATGTGCCATTTTCTTTAACTCATCCTCATATTTTGTTGCTCTTAAAATGGGACAATGTTTTATAAAATTTTTCTTGACCATACTAAAAACTTCTTCATTCCGCAATATAATCTTGAAGGAAAAAAATAAAGTTATATAGCCATTCATGAACATTGCAATTTGACAAAAACCAATGACTAATGTACAATTTCACAATAGTAAAATAATATGAACTTTGCAATGTGACATGACATATTGGAATGTTTCAGATGAAGCAATCCCTTATGGAATGTCGTATTTGTGACATAACTGGGAACATAAAATTTGATATAACTCAATCAACATAAACATCTCAATGTAACATAACCATACTCATCCTTAGAGAACCTTTCTCCACCATAGTGACATCGACACCCATGGGCTACCATAGTTAATCATGAGAAGCCATAGTCTTCCCATGTTAGCCATGGTTATGTTGATATAATCCTTGCAACATAACCCAACCCTTGATGTATGTTGCAATGCGATGTAAAAATTTAGGAACACAACATTTCCTTATAAGCCATCCTTGTTGAATATTAGAATGAAACATCACCATTCTCGAACATCTCAATTTAACATAACTTGTAACGACTTTGTCTATTTTAGATAACCATAAATTAATGGGCTATGTGGTGTAATGTCACAAGGATATTGAACCCAACATATCCCTACACAAAAATTGCAATGCAATGCCCATGGCCAAACATTACAATATGATGAATATTTCACTTTGTCACATTGTGACAAACATTTCCTTATGCTGCGATGTGTCGAACATTTACCAACATTGGTATATCTCAAACTTTGTCGAATGTGGCACTGTCACTGTCATATCCCAACATCGCAATTTGACAAACATAAATTGTCTATGTCACAAACATTTCCCAACGTTGCAACCTGACGAACATATTAATGTTGAAATGTGAGAAACATAGTAATGTTGAAATGTGACAAACATATTAACATCGATGTGATGAACATAGTAATGTCACAATATCACAATGAATGCAATGTTTCTATGTGATGAACATTTTTGTGTTGTTGGAATTTGAAGAGCCTTCCCTTTTGTCGCAATGTGACGAACATAGTAATGTCTCATTCTGACAAACAATGTAATGTCACAATGTCACGAACATAGTAATGTTGCAATGTGACACAATATGATGAACATATAATGTTGCAATATGATGAACATATAATGTTGCATGAACATTTAATGTGTTGCAATGTGACTAACATGTTGCAACACATAATGTGTTGCAATGTGAAAAACATATAATGTTGCAATGTGACACAAATATCATGTCGTCGCAATGTGATGCAAATGTCCTTTCATCACAATGTGACACAAATATCATGGCATCAAAATGCGACGACCATAGCATTGTCGTCGCAATGTGCCAAAAATAGCCTTATTGTCACATTGTGATGAACATGGCCTCCTCATCACAATGCGATGCAAATATCATGTCATCACAATGTGATGCAAATATCATGTCATAACAATGCAATGACTTTAACCTTGTCATCACATTGTGATGAACATGGCCTCCTCGTCACAATGTGACCCAAATATCATATCATCGAAATGTAATGAAAATATCATGTCACTACAATATGATGAAAATATCATGTCATCGCAATGTCACAAAAATATCATATCGTCACAATGCGACGACTGATGCAGGGGCATCTCAAGCGAGCCAACGCGGAGACAACAGACAGCTGGAAAAGCACCTTGCACAAATTTTGAAAATGTCTTAAAATATTAATGAAGCCATCAAGTAGAGGCACACTTGTAAAATGTAAAAGGACCTTGAGCGATCCTCTCTTGTCCTTAGTAGATAGACGACATTTATAATAATTAATGAAGGTAGATAGAATTGAATGTTAGATTAGACAGTTTTAGAGTTCAAGAGGGAAACAGGATATAGACACCCTCATTGTGTATTGTAACATATGCATGAAGATTATGCAAATTGAGAGCGAGAGCATAGAAGAGAAGTAGAGAGTTGTATAGCCGAATTCCATGTACAAAAGTTCTAAATTAATACAAGAAGGCTTTGATTCAGACTCATGGTGTTCAAATATTCTCTGTGTATGCATCTTTGAATGTTATGCTCATGGTTATTTTACTCTTTCTGTTGTAGATTTTCTTTTATGCTATGTATGAATGATTTCTTGTTGAATGTTTGAAATCTGAGAGAGAGAGAGAGAGTAAGGGAAATGAGTTTCAATTGCTTCTCCATCTGAGCAAGAGTTCCTGCAAGGAGTGCAGTTGAATTGTTTGCAAGGAGTGCGTGACAGAGGGTTCAGAGGTTTGTCTCTGAGAGCTCAGATAGGGTAGCTTTTGTTCTCATTCACACAGAAGTGCAGTTAGGCACAGGAACCATGCAAGGAGTGTGCAGGCCGAGTAAAGTCTCAGAGTCGTAAACCTGAGTGAGGTATTAAGAGACTGTTGTTGCAGGTGTGCGCAGAGTCAAATGAGTTCAACACTTGGAAATGTTTGAACGTTTGTCGCAAGGAGGGTGAGCGGGAGTTTTCTGAAAGACTCGAAGTCGTGGGAAAGTTCAGAAGGATTTGAAGCCTTCAAAGTCGTCGAAGGAAGGCAACAGGCCAAGTACCTTGAAAATATGAAAGAAGGTGTAGCGACGTCGGACCGCAGGAGGAAGAGTTCTCAAGGAAAGAATGGACGATCGAAATTCTCTGTAGAGAATTCACGAATTCTCGTGAGCCATCAGACCTCATGGAGGAGTAGGGGAGTTATCGCGAGTATTCCTAAAAGGTTCTAAGCTCAAGAGGAAGAGAACCGTAGATCCAATCCACAGGAGCCGTTGGATTTACTCGTGAATTTCTATATCAAGGTTTCGTATGTTGGAGTCCCGTAATCTTTGTAACGGGACTCGCGAAATGATGAAACGCGAAGTCCAGAAGGAACAGGAGGATTGTGTGGGCCACAAAAGGTAGCAAAGTGGACAGGTGGTGCACTATCGACCCAGAGTCAAACTCCGTTGATCATTTCAGGGTTTCGTGGGGTAAAGACCCGAATTCTTTTCATTAGGATTCGCGATATCGCGAAGTCTGAAGTCCCAAAGGAGTGAAGGCCGTTGAAAGGTCAAAGCTTGCAAGTGCATCGAATTTTTGGAAAATCGGATTTTGGGAACCGAGGGAACGAGTTGCTTGACATCGCGACTGTCGAAATCGCGATAAGGAGAAATCCGAAATAGGGAAGGAAAGGGTCAGCGTTGACTGTTTTTGGGTTTTCATAGATTGAGAGATAAGACGCTTGACCATCGGATTCGCGAAAGTGTGAAGTTCGATCTCTCGAAGAAAAAGGGGGAATTTCACGAGTTGATTGTGGGTGGAGATTTCCTGAAAGGGAAATAGAGGAGCCAATCCTGAGAGCTCTTTGGGCTAGTGTAAGTGGGAAAGATCATGTGTGCATTGAGGAAGGCTGCGTCAGGTTTGGTATCAGAGCGCAGAAAGGTTTCTTTGCTTTCTATAGCAGGGAAAAGGAGAATTCACCATGCCGCCAAGGAGAAGGGATAGGCAGACACCTGATCCACCGGAGGAGAGGGAAATGCTGAGAAGAAGAGGTAGGGAGATGGCTGATCCAACCATGGAGAGAGAGATGCGTGATCTACGTGCCAAACTCGAAGACATGGAGACAAAACAGAGGCGTACAGTCAGTGCTGGGGATCTTAGTGATTCCGAAAGTGAAATTGAGGCTGAACATGAAGAAGAGGAATTCACAGTCGAAGATGCAACAAATGAACGTTTGATTAGAGCTATTGCAAAAATGGGTGCAAGAGAGAAAATGGACATTCCAGTTTATGAGGGAAACTTGGATGCAGAGGAGCTTCTAGACTGGATTAGAGCTATGGACACATACTTTGACTATGAAGATGTCGAAGAGGACAAGAAGGTCAAACATGCTATCACGAGATTAAAAGGACATGCAACATTGTGGTGGGATGAAATACAAGCTGACAGACGTTGCAAAGGAAAGCAAAAGATCAAGAGATGAGATAGAATGATTGCGAAGATGAAGGTGAAATTCATCCCCAGAGATTATAAAATTACTCTGTTCAGGAGAATGCAGAACTTGAGACAGAAGCTTATGACAATGAAAGAATACACTGAAGAATTCTACAAGCTGAACATCAGGGTAGGTCATCGGGAGAGTGATGATGAAAAGGTTTCCAGATACATGAATGGCCTGAGATATGACATTCAGGATGAGATGAGCATGGTAACCATCCGAACGGTGGAAGATGCTTATTAGATGGCTCTGAAATTGGAAGAGAAGCTGAGCTGAAAGAAGGGTCAGAGAGGCCGAGGCAGAAGTCATCCCAGAGGCAAATCAGTTGCCCAGGATAAAAACCAGAAGCCCAAGGAGGACTGGAAGAAACCTCAGACTCGAACTGAGAGAGGTGGAACCTCACAGCGAGGGAAGCATACCAAACAGAGAGGAGAGTATGATGATAATAATGTTTTTCCTCGTACTAGAGGTAGAGGAAGAGGAAGAGGTGGAGTAATAACATGCTTCACATGTGGAAAAAATGGGCACAAGTCTTATGAGTGTCCAGATAAAAAGAAAGAAGGAGGTGAGACTAACATCATCGAAGCATAGAGGCGGAATATTGAGGCAGAATATGCTGAAGGCGGGAGATTGTTGATGATGCGAAAAGCTCTTTTGACACCAGAGAAGGAGGTGGAGAGTTCAGTCCAAAGAAACAGACTTTTCTGAACTGCTTGCAAAACCAAGGACAGGGTATGCAAGGTCATTGTGGATAGTGGTAGCACGGATAATCTCGTTTCTACAGAGATTGTAGAAAAGATGGAGTTGGAGACGATTGATCATCCAAGCCCATACAGAGTTTCGTGGCTACAAAAAGAACATCAGGTAACGATCACTAAACAGTGTTTAGTTGAATTTAAGATAGGAGGATATAATAATAATATATTATGTGATGTTATTCCTATGGATTTTTTTCATCTATTGCTGGGTAGACCGTGGCAATATGACAGAGATGTGACTCATTATGGGAGAATGAACACATACACCCTAGAGAAGAATGGGAGGACTCACATGTTGCTTCCAATCAAAGATAAGGAGGTGAAACCTGAAGTAAACAACACTGTACTTCTCATGAGTGGGAAGGAACTTCTTACCAAGGTCAAGAAGAAGGAAGAATTGCAATTTATTGTGGTCAGGAAACTGAAGATTGTTTTGACTAGCACAAGAATGGATGATTTACCAGAAGAAATTCAGGAACTACTGGAAGAGTTAACTGACATAGTAGTGGACGAACTACCTCGTTCGTTGCCACCGATCATAAGTGTGAGTCATCATATTGATCTCATACCAGGAGCCAGTTTTCCAAACAAAGACGTGTATAGATTGATGCCGGAAGAGAATGAAGAGGTCAAAAGACAAGTCCAGGATTTGTTGGACAAAGGTTTGGTTAGAGAAAGCTTGAGTCTGTGTGTTGTTCCGACAGTACATAGTCTGAAGAAAGACGGAGGCTGGAGGATGTGTACTGACTCTAGGGTGAACAATAAGATAACCATCAGGTATAGATTTCCATTGCCAAGGATGGATGATCTAATGGATTGCTTGAGTGGAGAAAAATTCTTTTCGAAGATTGATTTGAAAAGCGGTTATCATCAAATCCGCATGAGATAAGGTGATGAGTGGAAGACAACATTCAAAACCAACGAAGGGTTGTATGAATGTCTTGTTATGCCGTTTAGCTTAACAAACGTGCCAAGTACTTTTATGAGGTTTATGAACGAAGTCCTAAGGGAGTTCATCAGAAAATTTGTCATCGTGTATTTGGATGACATACTGATTTTCAGTAAAACAGTGGCAGAGCATCTGAAACATTTGGCTATAGTGATGCAGAGGCTACAGCAGGAGAAGCTATTGATAAATATGAAGAAGTCCTCATTCATGAAGACATAGCTCATCTATTTGGGTTTTGTTATTTCTGCAGATAAATTGAGGATGGATCCAGACAAGGTGGAGGTAATCAAGAATTGGCCATCATCGAATAATATATTTGAGGTGAGAAGTTTTCACAGATTGGCTAGTTTCTACCGAAAGTTCATAAGAAATTTCAGTGGAATTAGTGCACCGATGATGGATACAGTGAAGAAGAGACACAAGTCTTTTCACTGGACAGAAGAAGCTGAGAAGAGTTTTAATCTGTTGAAGAGGAAAATCACGGAACAACCAATTCTGGTGTTGCCAGATTTTCAAAAGACATTTCAAATGAAATGCGATGCAAGTGGATTTGCAATAGGGGCAGTCTTGAGTCAAGATGACAGGACGATAGCGTACTTTAGCGAGAAGCTGAATGAAGCGAAAGTGAAATACTCCACTTATGACAAGGAGTTTTATGTTATCATACGCATTGAAAAAATGGAGACATTACTTAATCCCGAAGGAGTTTGTCTTATATAGTGACAATCATGCACTGTAGTTTGTGACTCAACAAGAGAAGCTGAATCAAAGACATGTTAAATGGGTTGAATATATGCAAAATTTCACTTTTGTGATTAAACATATTTCTGGTACTGCTAACAAAGTTGCTGATGCTTTGGGCAGGAAGTGTTTGCTATTGCAGGAGTTCAGAGTTAAAACATTGGGTTTTGATAATCTCAGGGACATGTACAGGGATGATCCATATTTTAAGGGGGCATATGAAGCAATTGAGAATCTAATTCTCAAGGATAGAAGTCAATGGGAAGAATATATGATCTAGGAAGGGTTACTGTTTAAAGGTAATCAACTGTGTATTCCAGAATGCTCCATGAGGGAGAATTTGCTAAAGGAGAAACACAGTGAAGGATTGGTCAGGCACTTTGGTCACGAAAAGACGTTCGCAAAATTGAATGAGTCATATTTTTGGCCGGGAATGTGAGCAGACATCAAGAGATTCGTGGACAGATGCAGAATTTGCCAGCATTCGAAAGGAAGGAGACAGAATGCAGGATTTTATCAACCATTTCCCATACCTGAGAAGCCATGGGATGCAATTAGCATGGATTTCATATTGGGGTTGCCAAGAACACAAAGAGGTTCTGATTGTGGTGGTGGATAGATTTTCCAAGATGGCGTACTTCATTCCATCTCATAAAAACAATGACGCAACTCACATTGCGAATCTGTTTTTCAAAGAAGTCATTCGACTTCATGGCTTACCAAGGAGCATAGTTTCGGATCGAGACACTAAGTTCATAGGAAACTTTTGGAGGACATTATGAAAGAAGCTGGGAACTAACTTATTGTTCAGTTCAACTTATCATCCTCAGACGGATGGAGAAACAGAAGTGGTGAACAAAAGTTTGGGAGACTTGCTGAGAAGCCTGGTGACAGAACACCACAGCCAGTGGGACAACATATTACCACAGGCAGAATTTTCTTATAACAAATCAGTTAACAGAAGCACAGGGAAGATTCCATTTCAGATTGTCTATGGCATGCAACCGAGAGGGATTTCTAAATTGAGATATTCAGAATAGATTGCGACTAAGAGCGCTAGTGCAGAAGATTTCGCAGAGGCGATGAAGGAGCTTCACAGCCGGGTGAAGGAGCGATTGTAGAATTCAAGCCATGAGTATAAGTGCAGAGCAGATCATCACAAGAGACAAATTCAATTTGAGGTTGGTGATTTTATTCTGGCACATTTGAGAAAGGAAAGGTTCCCGAGAGGAACATATAAGAAAATGAAAATGAAGAAAATCGGACCATGTAAGGTCTTGAAGAAATTTGGGGCAAATGCTTATGAGATTGAATTACCCGATGGAATCGGAATTTCTCCGATATTCAATATCTCATATTTGTACCGATATAAAGCTGAGGAAGCAGAAGTAGAAAATGAACAACCAACGATCCAGTGGACAAAACAGATGCCAATTGCAGAAAAGCCGCAGATGGAGCGCATACTGGATAAAGGGTTAGCAAGAAGACTAGGCGGAAACAATACTTTGAATATTTGGTCAAGTGGAAGGACCATCCAGTTGAATATTCCAGATGGGAGAACGAAGCAGAGATCCAGAAGCATGGACATACAGTGCGTGAGCTCATGGACAGGAGCCCATGAAAATTTTCAAGCGAGGGAGTATGATGCAGGAGCATCTCAAGCGAGCCAACACGGAGACAACGGATAGCTGGAAAAGCACCCCGCATAAATTTTGAAAATGTCTTAAAATGTTAATGAAGCCATCAAGTGGAGGCACACTTGTAAAATGTAAAAGGACCTTGAGCGATCCTCTCTCGTCCTTAGTAGATAGAAGGCATTTATAATAATTAATGAAGGTAGACAGAATTGAATGTTAGATTAGACAGTTTTAGAGTGCAAGAGAGAAACAGGATATAGACACCTTCATTGTGTATTGTAACCTATGCATGAAGATTATGCAAATTGAGAGCGAGAGCATAGAAGAGAAGTAGAGAGTTGTATAGCCGAATTCCATGTACAAAAGTTCTGAATTAATACAAGAAAGTTTTGATTCAGACTCATGGTGTTCAAATATTCTCTATGTATGCATCTTTGAATGTTATGCTCATGGTTATTTTACTCTTTCTATTGTAAATTTTATTTTATGATATGTATGGATGATTTCTTATTGAATGTCTGAAATCTAAGAGAGAGAGAGAGAGAGAGTAAGGGAAATGAGTTTCAATTGTTTCTCCATCTGAGCAAGAGTTCCTGGAAGGAGTGCAGTTGAATTGTCCACAAGGAGTGCGTGACAGAGGGTTCAGAGGTTTGTCTCTGAAAGCTCAGATAGGGTATCTTTTTTTCTCATTCACACAGAAATGTAGTTAAGCACAGAAGCCGTGTAAGAAGTGCGCAGGCCGAGTAAAGTATCAGAGTCATAGACCTAAGCGAAGTATTGAGAGACTATTGCTGCAGGTGTGCACAGAGTCGAAGGAGTTCAACACTTGGAAATGTTTGAAGGTTCTTCACAAGGGTTGTGAGCGGGAGTTTTCTGAAAGACTCGAAGTCGTGGGAAAGTTCAGAAGGATTTGAAGCCTTCAAAGTCTTTGAATGAAGGCAACAGTCCAAGTATCTTGAAAATCTGAAGGAAGGCATAGTGATATCGGACCGCAGGAGGACAAGTTCTCAAGGAAAGAACGGATGGTTGGAGTTCTCTGTAGAGAATTCACGAATTCCTGTGAGCCATCAGACCTCACGGAGGAGTAGGGGAGTTATCACAAGTATTCCTAAAAGGTTCTAAGCTCAGGAGGAAGAAAACCGTAGATCCATTCCAAAGGAGCCATTAGATTTACTTGTGAATTTCTATATCGGGGTTTCGTAGGTTGGAGTCTCGTAATATTTTCAACGGGACTCGCAAAATCACGAAATTCAAAGTCTCAAAGGAATGGGAGGATTGTGTGGGCCACAAAAGGAAGCAGAGTGGACAAGTGGTGCACTATCGACCCGGAGTCAAACTCCGTTGATCATTTCAGGGTTTCGTGGGGTAAAGACCCGAATTCTTTGCATTAGGATTCACGATATCACGAATTCCAAAGTCCCAATGGACTGAAGGCCGTTGAAAGGTCAAATCTTGCAAGCGCATCAGAGTTTTGAAAAATCGGGTTTCGGGAACCAAGGGAACAAGTTGCTTGACATCGCGACTGCCGAAATCGCGATAAGGAGAAATCCAAAACAGGGAAGGAAAGGGTCAACGTTGACTGTTTTCGGGTTTTCAGAGATTGAGAGATAAGACACTTGACCATCGGATTCACGAAAATGCAAAGTCCGATCTCCTGAAGAAAAAGGGGGAATTTCATGAGTTGATTGTGGGTGCAGATTTCCCGAAAGGGAAATAGAGGAGCCAATTCCGAGAGCTCTTCGGGCCAGTGTAAGTGGGAAAGATCCTGTGTGCGTGACCTTCCGACCTGCGAGTTGAGGAAGGTTGCGTCAACGACCATAGACTTCTTGTTGCAATGTGACGAACATAACATTGGCCCAATTAATGCATTAAGGCTATGTTCAACCTATGCTATTTACTAAGGCTATCTTCGACCTAGGCTATTTACTAAGGCTATGTATTAATACTTTATTAATGTATTAATATGGTCATTAATGTCCTAATAATGTATTACTAAGGTCAGTAAAGTCAATGTATTACTACTTTATTAATGTATTATTAAAATGTATTAGTGTATTAATACTTTAGCAATGTATTAATTAATAATGTATTAATAAATTAATACAAAACATTATTAAAGTATCAATCAATTAATATGTTACATTATACATTAATGAAAATTAATACTAAATAATTTAGACATTACATTAATGTAATGATGCATTATTTATGTATTAATACTTTAATAATGTATAACTATTTTATTAATGTTTTAATGCACTAATACTTTACAATATACATTAATGTATTAATGTCATCTGTAGTGATGGTCATGGCTAGCCATTATCTTCTACATAAAACAATTGTCAAACATGGTTAACCATTGTGAACCATGCTCAACCAAGGTCAAGGATAGTGAAGGTCATGCATAGGGAAGTTAACAATGGTCATGGTCAACAAAATTTAACATTGGTCATGGTCAACCATAATGAACCATTGCCCCAATTACTAACATAGTAATGTTGCAATGTGATGAACATAGTAGCATCACAATATGAAAAGCATAGTAACATCCCATTGTGTCGAACATAGCCTTGTCATTCCAATGTGACGAACATAGACCCACCATCACAATGTGATCAACATGCCTTATCATCACACTATGACGAATATAGCCTTGTCATTGCAATGTCATGAACATAGCCTCATCATCGCAATGTGACGCAAATATCATATCCTCTTACTGTGATACAAATATCCCGTCATCACAATGTGATGAACATAGCCTTGTTGTCACGATGTGTTGAACATAGCCTTGTATTTTCAATGTGACAACCATATCCTTGTCGTCGCAATGTGATAAACATTTCCTTATCATTGCTCCTTGGCAAATAAAGCCTTATTATCACACTATGAAGAACATAGCCCCATCATCACACAGTGAATAACATAGCCTTATCATCGCACTATGATGGAGATATCCTACAATGTGATGAACATAGCATCACCATCCCAATGTGATAAAAAAATCACATCCTCAGAATGCGAAGCAAATATCCTATCATCACAATGTGATGAACATAGCCTTATTATTGCTATGAGTCGAACATAGCCTTGTCGTTGCTATGTTCTAAACATACCCTTGTCATTGCAATGTCATAGTCATAGCCTTGTCGTTGGAATTTGACGAACATAGCTTTGTCATCACAATTTCATGAACATAGCCTTCTCGCCTCTATGTGATGTACATATCCTTGTCATAGCCTCATCGTCACATTGCTACAAACATAGCCTTGTCGTCACAATGTGATGAAAATTTCATGTCATCACAATGTAATTCAAATGTCATGTCATCACAATCTGATGCAAATATCTTGTCTTTGCAATGTGAGGACCATAGCCTTATCGTGGCTATGTGACGAACATAGCCTTGTCTTCATATTGTGATGAACATGGCCTCCTCATTACATTGTGACTCAAATATCATTCCATCACAATGTGACGCAAATATTATGTCATCGCAATATGATGCAAATATCATGTCATCGCAATATGATGCAAATATCATGTCGTCCCAATGTGACAAAAATATCACGTCGTCGCTATGCGATGACCATAGCCTTGTAGACACAATGTGATGAACATATCCTTGTCGTCGCAATATGATGAACATATCCCCCTCATGAAAATGTGAAGCAAATATCTTGTCATCACAATCTGAAAAGCATAGCCTCGTGACGACAAGGCTATGACCTCATTTAATTTAGACAAGGTCATTATACATTTATATAAATTAATACTTTAATTTAGACATTGCATTAATGTAATATTGCATTATTAATGCATTAATACTTTAATAATGTATTACTACTTTATTAATGTTTTAATGTATTAATACTTTAGAAATGTATTAATGTAGTAATTAATTAATACATTATAGTATACATTAATGTATTAATTTCATCAGTAGTCATGATGACTAACCATTGTCAACCATGCTCAACTAAGGTCAACCATAATGAAGGTCATGCATATTGAAGTTGTAGGGAAGTTAACAATGGTCATGCTCAACCATAGTTAACAATGGCCATGGTCAACCAAAGTTAACCATGGTCATGGTCAACCATAGTCAATCATGGTCATTTTTAATTAATGTATTAATACTTTATGTGATGAACATATCCTTGTACATATCCTTGTTGTCGCATTGTGACGAACATATCCCCCTCATCACAATGTGAAAAAAATATCTTGTCATCACAATATGACGCAGATATGATGTCATCACAATGTCACACAAATATCTTGTCATCGCAATGTGCCAAACATAGCCTTGTGACAACAAGGCTATGACCTCATTTAATTTAGACAAGACAATTATACATTTATGTAAATTGATACTTTAATTTAGACATTGCATTAATGTAATAATGCATTATTAATGTGTTAATACTTTAATAATGTATTAGTACTTTATTAATGTTTTAATGTATTGATACTTTAGCAATGTATTAATTAATAATGTGTTATTTTTTTAATTAGTTAATACATTATAATATATATTAATGTATTAATGTCATGAGTAGTCATGATCATGGATAGACATGATCTTTTACAAACAAGAATTGTGTCATTTTCAATTAATGTATTAATAATGCATTGCTACTTTAATAATGTATTTAATAATATATTATTACTTTATTAATGTATTAAAACTTTAATAATGTATTAATACATTAATAATACTTTATTAATGCATTACTTTATTAGTGAATTAATACTTTAACAATGTATTAATATATTAATTAATTAATAAAGTACATTATTATTAATGTATTAGTTCTTTAATATGTTACATTACACATTAATGTATTAATTAATTAATACATTACATTATTAATGTATCAAATAAATAATAAGTTATATGTTACATTATACATTAATGTACAAATTAATTATTACATTACATTATTAATGTGTCAACTAAATAATACATTATATTATACATTAATGAAAATTTATACTTTAATTTATACATTATATTAATGTAATAATGTGTTAGTACTTTATTAAAGTTTTACTATTTAATCTATTATTAATGTATTATTTAATTTCTGTACTAATACTTTATTAAAGTCTTAATGTATTACTACTTTAGTAATGTATTTATTTAAAATGTATTAATGTATTAATTGATTAAATTAATACATTTTAGTATACTTTAATGTATTAATGTTATTGATAGTTATGACCATAAAAAACTATAATCATGGTTAGCCATTGTAAATCACGATCATTTTCAATAAATATATACATACTTTTATAATGTATTATTACCTAATATTGTTTTTATTAAGGTATTACTACTTTAATAATGTATTAATTACATTATGCAATAAATGTATTAATACTTTAATTTATACATTATAGTAATTTAATATTAGATTGTTAATGTATTAATATTTTAATAATGCTTTACTAAATACATTAAGTTTAATGTATTGCTACTATATTAATGTATTATTATTTTTTTTTTTTATTTTTTTTTATTTTTGGTAACTAGGGGAATCGGTAACAACGACAGCATACTCGCGCCGAATCCTGCCAGCTGCCTTATAACCCCTAGGGAGAAACGCACAGCCTGCAAGCACGCCCTCCGAGTAAATCGGGGTGAAAATCGACCTTGAGACCTCTTTTTACATATTTCCTTCCATTTACACGGCACTTGCCAATCGGTCTACACCCCTGTGGGCCTATATTAATGTATTATTAATGTTGTCTTTATTAATGTATTTAATAATGTATTAATGTATTTATTACTTAATATATTGCATTATTAATGTATCCATCAATTAATTCATTATCAATGTATTAGTGAATTAATATCTTACATTACACAAATGTAAATTAATACTTTAATTTATACATTAATAAGCCATTAATTTGTATACATTAATACATAATGTATTACATTATAATTATATATTAGTGCAAAGTAATAATTAATTAACACATTAATGATCGTCTCCAAGACATGTTGTCCACTGAACTAGTAACAATCACTTTATAAAGGTGAAAAATGGTGCCCATTTGTCTATATGAACCACTTTTATAAAGTGGTTGTATTTTAAATTTTAAATTTTATTTTTGGAAAATTTAATATATGGATGCTTTATTAATGTATTTAATAATATTATTTTTAATGTATGGATGTTTTATTAATCTATTAAATTAATAATATTTTAATACTTTATATGTGTTCTAAATTTCGTACTCTCAAGAGAACCTCTTCAGATGTGAAACCCTAGCGCTTTGCAACACTTCCCCTGAACACCTGCCGCATGACCTAGACTCTCTACCATGGTACCTCCTATCTGCTATGATTTGTAACAGGCAGACCCCAAGACCTATCAGTCAGAATGAGTCTGGCGGAGGGGGCGCATCCCCCCTCGTACAACAATGTAACCACCAATGACAGGGTGGGAACAAGAGCGAAGCGTTCTTCCTTCGAGCTGCTGCTGCAACTACGAGACCAACTCCTAGCCAGAGAACAAGGGCTGCGGAAAGAGATGGACGTGGAAGCAGGTCTGTCCCATCCAAAAGAACCTCGAGGCTGGGAGAAGGGAAAATGCATCCCGAAATCAGAGAAACCCCCAAGATATCTCATCAGCTCAACAAGGGTGGGAAAACACACTCAGTTCATGCGTGAGCATGCCCTCATAGGCAAGTTCCTGGGACTATGGCCATATGAATGTGACCTAACCCACTGGATCAAGCATTGGTGGAACCCTAAAGGAGATTGCGAAATCCAGCTAAGTTCCAAAGGATTTTTCACAATCATCCTGTACAACCTAGAGGATAAGGACAAAATTTTTGAAAATGGACCATACTTCTACAACTCGATTGGGTTTTTCCTACGCTTCTGGATGAACAGATTCAGTTCGAACAAGGAATATTTTACAATGGCTCCAGTATGGATCCGACTTTATTCTCTGCCCCAGGAGTTTTGGATGGAAGAAATCCTCATGGGAATAGGAAACATAGTAGAGCACTATGTCAAATATTCAGAGGCCACAAGGCAAATAAAATACACCTCATACGCCTGAATCTGTGTTCACATGGACATCTCCCAAGCTCTTCTAGGATCTATCACTCTAGAATATCAAGATGAAGATTGGCAACAAACATTGGATTACGAACACATTCCTTTCCATTGTCAGAAGTGTCATGAACATGGCCACCCTTTTAGGGATTGTCCACTGAATATCCAAGCAACCAAAGCCAGCGAGGCTAAGAAGAAAGATGGATTCACTATGGTCACAAGAAGGAAGAGAAACCCTCCAAAGAAACAACATCCAGATCCCAAGACCACTATCCTGACCAAAAACTCGTATGATATCCTAAACCAACTACCGGAAGATGAAGAAATCCAAAACCCGCACACAGAAAAACAACAGGCAAAAGGGAAGAACCAAGCTACACCTTCATCGATCCAAACCAACGAGGCCAGGCCAGAAGAACGCAACGCCATGGAAACAGACATCCACATGCAGTTGGAAGACCATGACTTGGCAGGCATAGATCTGGAAAAACTAGAAGAAGCTCTAAATCAAAAGGATCTGCAAGCCCTCCCTGAAGAGTAGCTCCGCAAAGTCCATAAAGTTTTTTTGGACTCCACGGCAGGATCCACAACCAGGCTAGGTATAGCCACAGATCCAAGCTCAGACTCAAAGAATATACCTCAAGAAAAAAAAAAGAAGAGGACAAAAGTCGACTCATCAACTTATCAAGGAAGCAGGAAATCTCATGCTCAATTGTGGGTAGATCCAAAATCTCTCAGAGGGATACCTCCACACAACCCAACAAAACTTATGATGAAGATCATCACCTGGAACATTAGGGGACTTAATGGTAGATCTAAACAAAGGATTCTATGAGACTTGATCCGAGCAGAAAATCCAGACATCCTACTACAACAGGAGACAAAATGTGCAGGACCGAAAGCAAAAATCATATTCCAAAGAACCTGGCATGGATGTGAATCCATACAAACCGACTCCACCGGAGCGTCAGGAGGATTAGCTATCTTATGGAACCCCAATAATATCACCCTAAGCGGACCCTTCTCTACCTTGGGCACGCTCACCACCCACTTCATGATCATAGGGTCAGCTCAGGAAGGCTACATCACAAATGTCTACGGGCCTCAAAGTCAGCAGGACAAGGACAGTTTCATGAAGCGAATAGCTCATATCAAAGCCCTGCTACGTATTCCCAACTAGATCCTAAGCGACGACTTCAATATGAACCTGACGCTAGAGGAGAAAAACTGTGGAACTAAGCAACTGGAGCCTAATAGTGGTAAGTTCAAAACCCTCATAGACTCACTAAATCTAATAGACATAGAGAACCGCAATGGAAATTTCACCTGGTCCAACCGCCGATCGAGGCACCAGTAGGTGGCCTTCCATCTGGATCGCTTCCTCATAGTGGAAGAATTACTAGAACGAGATCCGAGCATGGAGAGCCTCATTATTCCAAGGGCAAGCTCAGATCATTGGTCGGTCGCCTTCTGCCTAGAAACAAGGACCGTGTCATAGCACAAACCCTTTTGATTTGAGAAATTCATGCTATCACACCCTGACTTCCATTATCTCACAAAGTCTTGGTGGGCCCAAGAAGAAATAGACCATGGTACCTGCATGTACAAATTCCAGCAGCGTCTTAAAAACTTCAAAACCTCACTAAAGCTATGGAACAAGAAAACTTTTGGAAACATATTTCAAAACATGCAGGCTATCGAAAACTGTAGGGACCAAATTAATTTAAGTCTATTAAATCCATAAATTGAAACAGATAAGATTACTTCTACGCAGAAAAACTCAGTAATTTATTTCATTCAGCATATAAGCATGTTAAATTAATTAATGAACAACAATTTCATAACATAATAAGAATTACTTAACATAATAATATAAATTACCTCTCCCTGATGCTAATTCCCCCGTTGATCTGGTTTTCCTTTCCCTGCTTCCTTTCCCAACCTAATGCACTTACCAAACCCTGCCCAAACCGACTAACCTCCCAGCTAGCTAGGAGCAGCCTGTCTGGCTCCCTAGCTCTAGGATATCTAAAGGAATCCTGGCCCCCGTGCCCAAAACCCCCAGCAACCTGGTGCTCCTGCAATGGTTCACTAAAAATCCCAATATCAAAACTCTCCACACCAAAGAATATCCAAACAGAAATCCAGTCCTCCTTCAAAATGCTTCCCCCCTCCAAAAATAATTATCCTCCCCGTAAGACTCCTCCCCGTCATATCCCCCTTCACCGACTCTCCTCCCCCTCATTAATTTCCTTATCTTCTCCTTTATTATCCTACCCCCCTTCATTAATATATTATCCCCTTCATTAATATCTTATCCCCTTCTTTAATGCTTCATTTCCCCACCTTGCATAGGTAAAGTATTGAATTAAATAAATTAAATTTATTAAGCCCCTTAAATTTATTACCCATGTCATTGAATGTGATATGTAGTCAATTAATTAATTAATTAATCAATCAAAAGTTATAAACAATTAATTAATAATCAATTAATTAATTAATATTATTAATACTAATCATTGTTTAATTAAAACCATATTAGGACAGTTAATTATCTAATTAATTATACTTAAAAAATCCCTATGAACTATTTAACTAGGGTTGTTACAAAAACAGGCTAGTCGAACTGCAGGAAATATTCATTTCAGGGACTAGAACAACAAACATAACGAAGGAGGAAGCAGAGCTCTAAGCAAGTTTAGAGGAAATGAAAATGAAAGAGGAAATACTACAACGATAGAAATCCAGAGTCTAGTGGCTCAAAGAGGGCGAGAGGAACACAAAGTTGTCAGGGTGAGTTCAAGGACTCGAGGGAATTAAGGCAGGGGAGCATCGTCGCAGGCACCGCCAACACCACCAACTCCACCGCCACCATCGCCCGAACTAGCTCTCATATTGCGGTCATTGGAGGCCATAAATGAGACTTTAAAGGGGCAAAAACCAATAGGGACCGAAGTGGAACCCCCACCGTCTGGAATGGGTAATCTCGAAGCGTCAAGGGATTCATGGGGAGGACCTCCACCTGAAGACATCACTCAAGAATTGCAGAATATCAAACTTCTAGAGTTTGTTGGGGGTCACGCCAGTGAACACGCAAAAGCATGGTTGGAAGGCATGACAAGGTGTTTTGTCTTAAGGGGCTATGCGTCCAACTCTAAGGCAAAGATAGCGATTTTTCAGTTAAGAGACAACGGCTTGAACAGGTGGGGTAACCTGGAAAGACAATTGCATCTTACCCTGGACACAGTATCTTGGGAACTTTTCGAGGAGAGGTTCCGAAGGAAATATCTGCCAGCCTACTATGAGGAACAACAAGTAGGAGCGTTTCATGCCTTAGTACAGGGAAACAGGACCGTAGAAGAGTATGAGATCAGGTTTATGGAATTGGTCAAATATGTTTCATACATCGATAATGACCAACGATAGGTAGAACACTTTCTTCTATGGGCTAAACCCTAAGATCAGAGTTATGGTGCGGATGTGGAAACTGTCTTCAGTAGAAGAAGCCGTGGAAAATGCACGTTACACGGAGGAACACATGAACTTGAATGGAGGTATGAGGTCGACCTTTCCACATCGTCCTGGATTCGTCGGGAAGGCCCCTAGGACATTTCCCAAGGGAGGGGGCTCAAGGCCACCTCCATATGGTAACAGAGTCACACCAAGGATAGTAACCATAGGGATTTCAATGGCAGGGAGTGAAACATCTCGGTCATCACCAACGACACAGACAGGTCCATGGCCATCTCAGGGAATAGCTAGTAGGGGCAGGGGTTCCAGGGGAAGGAACTTATTTCAGAGACAATCACATAACAGTGCACAGGTTCAATCTCGTGTTACCTATTGGGGATGTGGAGGACCCCATTACCAGCGTGACTGCCCATAGTTACAATCAGGATTCGTGTATAGAGAAGGGAAGGCCCCGATGGGAAAAGCAAGTAGCAGCCACCATATTTACTCAGCGGCTAATAATCGTCAGGCCGAACATCAATCCATGGTAGTGAAGTCATCAGGTACACTAAATCATATCAATGTTAAGATTTTATTTGATTCTGGTGTGACAGATAGTTTCATTTCACCATATGCATTAGAAAAGAGTGGGTTGGCAGCCTATGAGCACGATGAATTTAAACAAGTCGAGATGGCTTCGGGGGAAAAACAAGTGGTAGGACCTAGTGTTGATAATTGTATAGTAGACCTGGGAGTGTTTACTACCAGGTTTAAGGTATACATCACTGCTCTCAGGGTGTATGACCTAATCATTGGAATGGATTGGTTAGAAGGTCATCGAGCTTTGTATATTGTTTCACAAATAGGGTGCTTTGTGTCGACGATGAGGGAAGACCAGTAAAGATCCAGGGTGTATGGAGAAAAGTGTCATTACGTTTTATCTCAACTATGAAGGTTAAGCGATGCTTGAGACAAGGGTGTCGACTATATGTAGTGGAAGCAGTGAACGAAAGGAAGGGACCCTCATTGGATCAATACCTAGTATTGTCAGAATTTAAGGATGTTTTTCCGAATGAGTTACCAGGGTTACCTCTTGAGAGGGAGCTTGATTTTACTATTTATCTAAAACCTGGTGCAGAACTAATCTCCAAGACACCGTATCAGATGACAGCACCAGAACTTTGTGAGTTGCAAATGCAGTTGAAAGAGTTACTGGACTTAGGGCTAATAAGGCCCAGTGTCTCACCTTGGGGTGCACCAGTAATTTTTGTAAAGAAGAAGGATGGTTCCTTACGATTATGTATAGACTACAGGGACTTGAACCATTCTATAGTGAAAAATAGGTACCCAATGCTGCGAATAGATGACCTCTTCGATCAGATGAAAGGAGCGAAAGTATTCTCAAAGATCGATTTGCGATCCGGGGATCATCAGTTAACGATTAAGGAAGGCGATATCCCAAAAAATACCTTTCGAACTTGGTTTGGACATTACGAGTTTGTCGTAGTACCTTTCGGACTGACCAATGCGCCAATAGTATTCATGAGCCTCATGAACGACGTATTCCGGAAGTACTTAGATCGTTTTGTACAAGTATTTCTAGATGACATCCTCATCTATTCCAAGAATGAAAGAGAACATGAGGAACACTTACGAGTAGTGTTGTCCTGCCTTAGGGAGAACAAATTGTATGGGAAGTTGTTGAAGTGTTCCTTCTTCTAGAAATAAATCCACTATTTAGGTAATATCATTTCAAGTGAAGGAATCTCTATGGACCCAAAAAAGGTAAAGGCCATTATGGAGTGGCCAGTGCCGAAAAATGGCCATGAGGTGAGAAGCTTCATGGGGCTAGCAGGTTATTATCAGAGATTTGTGGAGGGGTTCTCCAAAATAGCGAAACCCATCACCACTTTGCAGTGCAAGGGGGTCAGGTATGAATGGACAAAAGAATGTGATAGTGCATTCATTGAGCTTAAGATGTTACTAACTAGTGCGCCAATTCTACGAGTGTCGAATATGGAAAAGGACTTTACCATCTGCATGGATGCCTCGAAGCAAGGGTTGGGGGCCGTGCTAATGCAGGATGGAGGAGTGATAGCTTATGCATCAGGGAAGTTAAAGAAACATGAAGAGCTATATGCGACTAATGATTTAGAGTTGGGAGTTGTAATGCTAGCTCTGAAACTTTGGAGGCACTATCTTGTGGGGAGAAACTTTGAGCTCAAAATGGACCATCAAAGTTTAAAACATATCTCCACTCAAAGAGATCTGAATGCCAGGCAAAGGCGATGGAGTGAGTTTATGAGTGAGTACGATTTTGGTATTTCGTACATCAAGGGGAAGGAAAATGTGGTCGCAGATGCCTTGAGTAGGAGACCACGTGTCTTCTCCTTGATACCCTTAAAAGTCAATCTGAGGGAACATGTGTTGACGCAACTCCAAGGAGATAGTTGGTATTTAAAGGTTACTTCAAACCTCCAGAGTGGGAGGCAATTAGATCCAAAGTATGAAGGATATAGTCTGGAAGCGGGTAGACTGTCAAGATATCAAGGAAGGATGTACATCCTGAAAATGGGGATATTCAAAGCATCATACTGAAGGAAGCCCATAGAGCACATTATTGTGCACATCCGGGTGTGAAGAAGATGTACGCAGATATGAGGAAGCTCTTCTTTTGGGTAGGCATGAAGCGCGATGTAGTCCATTTCATCGCCAAATTCCTAGAGTGTCAGCAAGTGAAAGTTGACAACCATCACCTGGCAGGCCTCCTACAACCACATGATGTTCCTATGTCCAAATGGGAAGTCATTTCTATGGATTTTGTTGTGGGGTTGCCGCTCACATCTCATAGACACAATGCCATTCTTGTGATAGTGGATAAGTTAACCAAGAGTGCTCATTTTATTTTGGTTAGAGACACTTACGATGTCACTGATGTGGCACGTGTATTTGTAAATGAGGTTATCCCTTTGCATGGGATACCTAAGAAGATCATTTCAGATAGAGACTCCATATTCACTTCTAGGTTTTGGACAAGTTTGCAGTCAATGTTGGGGACTCAGTTGAACTTAAGCACAACTTATCATCTTGAAATAGATGGGAAAACTGAGAGAGTAAATCAAGTCATGGAAGACATGATTAGGATGTATGTCATGGATAATCAAACCCAGTGGGAGAAGTACCTACCTTTGGTAGAGTTTGCCTACAATAACATTTTTCATAGCTCCATTGGAATGCCACCCTACGAAGCTCTATATGGAAGACCATGTAGAACACCATTGAGTTGGGATAGATTAGAAGATCAAGTAACAGTTGGGCTAGAATTGATTCAAGAGATGGAGGAACAGGTGATTCAGATTACGCAGAGACTAAAGGAAGCACATGATAGGCAGAAAAGTTATGCAGATGCACACAGGACCGACTGAAGTTATGAAGTGGGAGACCAGGTTTTCATCCGTATCAGGCCTAGTAAGATTACCATATGGTTCGGGAAGGGGACAAAGTTGTCACCTCGATTTATAGGACCATTCAGAATCCAAGAGAAAATTGGACCCGTTGCCTATCGTCTTGCACTGCCACCCCACTTGCATAAAACTCATAATGTTTTTCATGTATATGTTTTACGTCATTATGTTGCTGATGAATCACATAAATTAAATTGGAAGGAATTGCAGGTATCGGACGTGGGAACCCTCACGGTAGAACCGTTATGCATATTGGACCGTAGAGTCTGACAGCTCAGGAACCGTCTGGTAGACCAAGTTAAGGTCCAATGGGACAAGTATAGTCCAGGATCTGCTACTTGGGAAGATGCCGAGACATTACGATGAGACTACCCCTCACTTTTTTGACCACCTCAAGAATATGTTTCTTGAAGGTTGGGTGTATGTAACACCACCTTTTGACTTAGACAACCAGGATTACCTGAGGCCTACTTATATTATTTTCTCTTCACAGTGAAACTATTAAATGATACACTTAAACTCTTAAGACATATGCACCATTATGAATGTTTAAATGTTATTGATGATGATGAATGTAATGCGATCTACTATGTGAATGCAAATTTTATGAATGTTTAAATGTTATTGATGATGATGAATATAATGCGATCTACA
>JZKD02S2270505.1:194229-213533 GCA_000966675.3 Picea glauca | reverse complement strand
CCAGCCTGCGCCCTCCTCAGCGTTTCCTTGGCTCCTCAGCTTCTTAGCTCCTGTGCTCTGATACCACTTGTAGTAATTTGCAAGATGCGGAAAACACAAATTACCATAAGACAGACAATACAAATGCAGACACATAACACAACAAACAACAATTTACGTGGTTCACCCAAATGTTGGGCTACGTCCACCAAGCATTGGTATCGGCTCACTCCTCTCAGACCCACTCACAGCCTCTACGGGCATACAAATTTATAGCAATAGATGAGAAACTGATTAATAAATGTAATCTCATCCATAGTTTAACTTAGGTGCATTGGTTACAACCAATTCTGATTTGATCTCACCCGTATTCTAATCTTGGTTGCATTTGTTTCAACCAATCCTAATTTATAGGATCTAGAATCCTATCCACGGGTGAGTTGTTGTCACCGTTTCTAACAGTATATATAAAAAATACAATAAAATGAATAGTAAAAGTTTTTTTTTTATTCATAGGATTAAATCTTTAGAGTAACAATAATTTCAATTACATATTATATATCCGTCATTCACATGATAAAATCGTCCAACCATCATATAACTCAACCATCATAATCAACCACTGTGTCATATCTACATTATCCTTCTTAACGAAATTTAGAACTATTTCTAGTACTCACAGTAAAATCAAAGCTAATAATAAAATACTAATTTAATAAATATCGTAACCAATAGGTTGTTGTTGATGATGCAACTCCTTTTTCTGGCCTTTCTCAATGTCTGACTCCTTCACTTTTTAATATAGAGACTTCATCGGTACCTCCCATCCAACCGTAGGGGTACTCTTCTTCCCCCTTATCCCCTGAGCCACAAAGGGACCATACACCAAAAACCAAACTCAATAGCACAAAATTTCTCTCGCAAGGAGATGCTTCCACCTATTTCACAATCTTGAGCCCAACTCTCCACAAGTAAACTTAGTCAAATAAAATTTCAACATCATTTCATTCATACAACAATAGGACAAGTTATTTCTTCCTTACCATTTCTTTTATAGGAAAAGTTACGATGACATATGTCCTCCCATGTACAATTAAACAATTTTAAATAATTAAATTAAGGATTATTCATCCACAACACATGTAGAGAATTCATCGATACCTCTCAGTCAACGCTAGGGGTACTCTTCTTCCCCCTTATCCCCCGAGCCACAAAGTGGCCATACACAAAAAAACAAAACTCAATAGCACAAAATTTCCCTCGCAAGAAGATGCTTCCACCTCTTTCACAATCTTGAGCCCAAATCTCCACAAGTAAACTTAGTCAAATAAAATTTCAACATCATTTCATTCATTCAACAATAGGGCAAGTTCTTTCTTCCTCACCATTTCTTTTATAAGAAAAGTTACAATGACACATGTCCTCTCATGCACAGTTAAAAAATTTTAAATAATTAAATTAAGGATTATTCACCCACAACACATGTCACACTCTTCCCAAGTTGCACATGTTAAATTTCTTTTTATTTTAATTAATAAAACATTTTCACTCACATTCCCCCAATTTGTTCCTATTTTTTCTTCTAGTTGTCTCTTAATTCACCAATCCCTCCTTTATTGTGTCCCCTAATTAAATTTCAGTTTGAGTTTGATTAAAAGTCTTCTTTTAGGTTTAGTGGTTGTTTGACTTAGGATGCTAACTCTATGTTGACCACCTATTCTCTCATGAATTTATTTTCTTTTAATTAAAAATCCATTCTTATTGTTTTCATGCACACATGTGCACATACCCAACTTTGATTCTTATTCTCCTTTTACTAATTTATTAAGTCTAACTTCCTTTAATCCAAATTAATGTTTTATTTAGTAAAAAATATTATACTTAAACTCTTTGTTAGTTTTCTAGTTTAGAATTTAATAACTAATTGTATTCTCTTTTCTAGAAAAGTCTAAGCATTTTTATTTTATTTTCTAGGCCTTCTAGTTTTTTATTGACTCACAATTTTGTTTACGTGACGTGTCATTCAAGACACAGTTCTGTGCTCCAAGGGTGCCACTTGCCATTGACTAGTTTGGAATTTTGTTAGACACTTAGAGTCAACACTCCACTGATCGACCTTGTGAGAGACTAGGGGATTTTCTAAGGAATAAAGATCCCACCTTATTGCGCACCCTTTAGAATTCTTCATTAGCAATTGTCCCAGTCTTCCCTCATGGCATCGTGGCCCATCTCGGAACGAGGTAATCATTAACCTTTCGTTCATATCACGACGTTAGTGCTAGTCGGTCGTGACAGGGACGCTGCCACAACTATCCCTCATCTATCTGGTTTCTATGTATGACCCCTTTATTCCATATGTGATTTGGATTAGCAAGCATCACCAAGCCTGCATCCACCGATAAAAACAATGTCAATAATCCATATACATGAAATCCATATAGAATTCATCATCAATGATGTATGCGTATAAATCAAATACTCAAACCAAAATACAAGTTCACTCCCTGACTCAATCCAGATTCCAAGGAAGTATGTTGATGCCATGCATATCCTCAACCTTTCATGTTTCCTACACACTTAGGAAACCTCATCATAATACCTGTCAATATATACATCTAGAAACAACATATAAATATCAATTCTCATCACAATATAACTCATAATCAAAGCATAATCATATAAATCAAATTGAAAATCATAATGTACCAAGTTTTATACTGAATCACTTGCTCTCAAGTGTCCTCAAAGAATAAGTCAATGTTATAATGTGATCAGTGGAATTGGATGTTACGTACACCCCCTCTTGTTTTAAACTTCATCTTGAAGTTTGTATTGTCTAATAATGAAAATAATAAATGTATTTGATATGACTCTATATATCAAATCTATCAAAATAAGTAAGGAAATTGTTGACGCATCTCACATACGTCCTCCGATTTAGCAGAGTGTGAACTATAATTTTCCCACTCGACCTTGACCTGATTGACTATTCGACGCCTTAGTTGTTGAGTGCGATGGTTCAATATGCAGATTGGCTCTGCATAAGATCACCCTCATCCGACACCTACAAAGAACTGAAGTCAATAACATGTGACAGATATGAAATATAATGACGTAAAACTAAAACATTTTTATGAACATAATATATAATAATAAATACAAATACATTATAATAGTTAATGAATATACACCTTCCCAATGAAAGGTCACGTCTCTTTAGGGAAGGGCACCCCTGCGTGGGTAAATAAGGCCCTCATTCTTATTGTATCTCATTCATATCATATTCTTATACATTATTATTAATACATTTACTATCCTTAAATGGATTATTGCGTACTGCCCTATTTATATTGGATATTTACATAGTGAACTAGGTTGGTTCACCACAGTGGTATCAAAGCTTCGTCTTGATCCAAATTTTGGCCACAAATATAATTTCTCTAAAATCAAGTCTTTGACCTCATAATGTTCATTTTCCATTTATAAATCAAATATTCTACACACTTCAGCAAAAGTAAAAAAGTCATTCTACACAAAAAAAAAATTATTTTTTTTTGTAAGTGAGTGTGAATTCGTGTATTACTGAAAGAAGTTATGATACAAAAAAGAAAAGGGGAATCCTTTGATCTGCCAAAAAGGAAACCAGATCAGGGTTCCCAGATTTGCGCTATCTAGGATAGCAGGGGGGGCTGGGCCGCCACCATAGGAAACCGACCCAGTCCTCTGAAAACTAGTTTGATAAACTAAACCATAACCTATACAAAAAGACATAACCATAAAAACGGGTTAGCTCCTACACTGAATAAAACTTGACCATGGGTTGATCCTGCGCTAGTCCAGGATGATGGGATGTCTTTCGTCTCCATCCTTTCTTGTCTCATTCTCCTTCCTTTGCTCCACCGTGCGGGTCTTTCTGATACAAGCTGGTGTTCCTCTCCGATCTGCTGGAGTAATGTCCATGTGGTGGACATAGCATAGGTAAAGGTGGAATTGGCCTACCATTAGTTCCAGTTTTTCCTTATGGCTCCTCTGGTCCTCAGCTAGTCTTTTTGTACTCACCTCCAGGTTGCTGAGGTGACTCATAATTTATGTGAGCACCTTCTTGTATTACCTGATTGTCTCCTTGCTGGTCTCTTTTTAGTCAATGCTCATCTTGCCTATCAACATTTTTTTTCGCTAGGCCTCCTCCATCGTTTTTTGGTAGAGGGTTGTTCTGGGCTGTGTCGCCCCTGGGTCCCTTATCTCGTCTGCTTCCTGAATTAGTTCTAACCATACTTTTCCCTTGCGTGTGGTGTTGATTTCTCTCTCCCACATGTTGATGATCAATTTTCCCTTTGGATCGACCTATGTGAGAAAGGTACCCTTGGCTTCTCTGGCCACTTGCTCCATCCTTGTAATCCTCCGGGCACTTGTTAGAGGTTCTTTCCCCTAGGGGCCTCTCTTACTATGGGTTTTCTTCATTCGTACCATCTTGTCTTTTTTGTGGTGGTTTTTGCTTTGGGTTCTTCTCCTGCTTCTATTCTCCCCTTCCTTGTATGTAAGATGGCCTCTATAATTGCTTCTCTCCAGTCTGTGGCTATTCCTGGTGTTTGTTATTTTATGGGATCTCTCTGGCTGCGAGCTCATCCTGGAAATCATGGGCCACTCATAAAGGTGTACCTTCTAGTCCTTTTTCACTATTTCAGAGTGTGTGCTCTTGGTAGCCCTGTCGTAATCCCTGCTCCAATCCTTTGCCCTGCATGCTATATGAAAATCATTACCACTCCCTATATTTGTACTTGGGTGAGGTGTGCCCATGCTTGACCATGTAAAACCCTTTTGTCCTTTGTCCTTTGCCTCCTGTTGATTATATTTTCTATTTTCCCATGGACAACCCCTGTACATCTTCCTATTGACAGGACTGTTGTGTCGTACCTCCTCTTGTTGTGTGACCTGGATCTTCATTGTAACTCGTGTTTGAGTGGTGGGCTATCGGATTCTACCCAGATCCTACGTGCCCTTCATTTATTCTTGGACCTCCATCCTCGATCTGGTCATACATACTTTGGCTGTCGTCACAGTCTTTTGCCACTAGTTGGATGCAGTCTATTTGGAACTGACCATTCATGATGTTACTCCAGATAGTGTCGAATACCAGTTCTTCCTTATCGACCCCTTCGTTAGCGATTCTATCCGCCAGTCCATTTGTTGACCTCCATACCTAGTGAAACTCCACTGTGATCCTCGTCTGCAAGTGCTCCCGAATATTTTGCAGGGAATGTGCCAAGTGCCAATGTCTCTGAATTTTTCCCACTCTGGTCCCGTTTTGGAGTCTCCTTATTGTGTTGATAACTAGCGTGGAATCTCCTTCCACTATGGAATTTGTCATCCCTTCCCAACTTAGAATCTCGAGGCCAGTCTCCAGGGATCCCAATTCTGCTACATTGTTGGTTGAGTCTCCTAGAATCCCAGCGTATAGCCAGATGATATTTTCTTTACCATCCCTGATTACGCCTCCCATTCCTATCTGTCCTGGGTTACCTTTCACCGCTCTGTAGAAATTTAGCTTGAGGGAGCCTACTGGTGGTGGTTTCCAGTTGCACTCACCTACTTGGAGTTGCGGTGGCCGTCTTACCTGATTAGGGTTGTGTCGTTCTTTCAGGTGGAAGGATTATAGGATTCGGGAGTCCTGGTCTGTGAGTTGCGCTCTTCCTGTCTAGCAGTTACGGCTATGTACCATTTCTCTTATCATGGAGATTATTGTTTCCTTGATCTTCCCTTCCAGCCAGCTTTGGTTCCTGAAGATGCACCAATTCCTTTCCTTCCATATTTCCCATATGATCATTCCTGGGATGAGGGTCCAACATAGATTCACCTCTTCATTTTTCGTTGTAGTTCTCTTTCCAAATGTTGATAGTTGCGGAGATGTTACCTCAGATCCTATTGGACTATTGGAAGATCCTTGCCACCCAGTCCCATATTTTTGCTATGTAGGTGCATTCGTCAAGGAGATGGTTCGTTGATTCTTCCTTAGCTTGACAGAGGTGACATCTTGAAGGACCTATGAATCCCCTTTTCCTTAGGTTTTCCCAAGTTAGAATTTGGTTGTGGAGTATTAACCATTGGAAATTTTTTATTTTTGGCCAATGGGTTTTGTTCCAAAGCTTATCCCATTATTGTGTTGGGTCTTCTTGGTCCTGGTCCGCGATATAGTGTCAGAATTCTTTTAGATTGAATTCCTCATCATCTTTTTGTCCCCATCTTAGCTGGTCATTTCCTTCTTTGACTATTATTTTCTATCTCCCCAATTACTCCTCCACTTCTCTTACTATTGTTGCGGTTTGGTATCTATTCTATGGAGTGAGATTATCCTGGATTCTCCATTTGTTGCGATCTATTTCTTGTTTCCAATAATGGTAGACTCTGGTTTTACCTTGTGCAATCAACTCCTGTTGGTGTTCCTCCTTGTCTGGGTTTTCCATTCTAGGTTCATGTTGCTAGGCGTCCTCCCAAAATTTGGTTGTTCTTCCATTCCTTACTTCCCAAAAGCTGTGTGTCTGAATCTAGGCTTTGTTGTGCCAGGCTAGGTTCCAGATGGATGAACCTTCCCTGGTGCCTCTGAAGCAGATTATATCCTGGTCGCTTATGTCCGGGGTATACTTTTCCTTCCATAGGTTTACCCATGATGTAGTAGTTTCTTTGACCCAATGCCATGAGAGTTTCACCCCGTAGGCGTCATTGGTCACTTGCGGGTCTTGTAACCCCATGCCTCCTTTTCTTTTTGGTTTACAGGCCTTCTCCCAAGCCACCAGGGCCCAATTTTTATTTGTTTCCACTCCTCGCCATAGGAAGTTTGTAGTATCCTATGGGGTGTTGGGAAAACAGACATCATAAAGGTTGGGATTTCTTGCAAAACAAACTTTTTTAGAATAAGTCTGTCGGCTAGGTTGAGGGATCTGTACATTCAATTTTTCACCCGTTCATGTAACTTATTGATTATTCCTTCCCAGGTTGACATTTTGTAAGGTTTGTCTACCAGGGGAATGCCCAAGTACTTAGTTGGGAGTGCTTTGCGTTCAAATCCCAAAATGTTGGCCAAATTTCTTTGGATTGCGGGGTTGGTATTGAAGAAGAAGATCATAGATTTGGAATGGTTGATATCTGTACTCGAGGATTCCCCAAACTCTTCTAGGATTCATTTGTAGGATTTTTCTTCCTTGACTGTGGCTATTCCATGACGTAAAGTGTCAACCACAAACTGTTGGTGTGTGGAAGTAGGGCAATTTTTGAAAGGTTTGATACCTGTTATTTCACCTCTTGCAGTTGCGCTTTTTATTATTCGATCGAGACATTCCATCATCAGAATGAACAGGGAGGGGGACAACGGGTCTCCTTATCTGATGCCTCTCGTGGGCCAGAAAGGTTTGGCAGGGGCTCCATTTATTAGTAGTGAGTAGCTTGTTGTGGATACTAGGCTGACTATCCAGCTGATCTAGTGTTGGGTGAAACAAAAGATTCCAAAGTATTGACCATATAGTGCAAACTAATTTTGTCATAATATTTTGCTAGGTCCAATTATATTATCATTCCCCCTCTCTTCTGAATCTTCAGGGTGTGGATAAGCTCATGGGCATGGATGATATTGTCCATTATGTGTCTTACTTCCATGAAGCCTGCCTATTCTTGTGATACCATTGTGGGTAGGAGGGGTTTCAATATATTTGCTATAACTTTGGAGATGATCTTATAAACCACATTGCACAATGCTATAGGTATGTAACGATCAGGGGTTTTGGCTTCATTTTATTTGGGATTAGTGTAATCATTGTAGCATTAGCGATTTTAGAATGGAGGCTGACCTTCTGGAGTCTTCCACTACCCTATAAATGTCGTGTTTGACAATTTCCCACAAGGATTTGAAGAACTCCACTGTGAAGCCATATGGACCTGGGTCTTTCCCATTGGGCATTTCCTGGAGTACTTTGTCAATTTCCTCCTCAGCAATGGGTTTGTTTAGGTTGTTATTTTTTTCCTTGGTGGCCAGGCGGGGGATATGCTAGATTATCCTTTGTATGGCCTTCGTTCTGTCTTGGTTGGGTTCCTGGTCAATACCATGGAAGCGGTTTACCAAAGTAGTTTCGATCTCCTTATGTGACTCTCACTCTATTCCATCCTGGTCCTTAATCTTCAGGATTTTGTTATGGGCTCTTCTAGCCAAGGTTGTTCTATGAAAAAACTTGGTGTTCCGCTCTCCTTCCCTTAGCCATCTGATACAGGAAATTTTTCGCCAATGTGTTTCTTCCTGCTGGCATCGAGCTTCCCATTCCCGGATCATCTAGAGCTCTTCCTTTTTTCGATCCTCTGTATAGCCCTCCAAAATGCAGGTTTCCTGGAGTATTTTCATTTTTTCTTCTTTGTTGTTTTTCTGTTAGTTTATATTCCCAAAAGTGTCCTTGTTCCACTCCTTGAGATTATATTTAATGTACTTTATTTTCTTATAGAGATTGAACATCCTTGTCCCTTGCTCTGGTTTCTCCTCCCACCACCACTATTTGATTATTTCCTTGAAAGTCGGGTGTTCAATCCAGAATTTATCAAATCTGAAGGGTTTGTTCTTTGGTGTGGTTTGGAAGCCTGCTTCTAGTTGCACTGGCCAGTGATCAGATCCCCCCTAGGGAAGGATGTTGCAATCTAAGGTTAGCCCCTGCATAATTATTGACTTTGATACTAGGAATCTGTCAAGTCTTGTTGCTACCTGATACTGGTTCATCCGTTTATTATTCCAAGTGAACTGGCCATTATTAGTTTTGAGGTCTACCATCTCCACTGTGTCTATGAACTTTGAGAATTCTTCTGCATCCCTATCCAATCTTCTTGTACCTCCTTTTTTCTCCGCAAGTGTCGTGATGATGTTGAAGTCCCCTGCCAGGATCCATTGGAGGTTGTTGGATCGGGTTTTAAGGTCTTGTAGGTCTCGTATCATTCTTCTCTTTTCCTCTGACACCTGGGGCCCATACACATTAGTGCATAGAATCACCTATGTGTTTCCAATGATTTGCATGCATACCGGAAGGGTGTGGTTGGTCGCTTCGGTTGCTATTAGGCTCAATACTTGTGGGCTCCACAAGGTGAGAATACCTCCTGCCATTTGGTGGCCTCTGATGTCCATCATCTTGTACTTGCGCCATTGTTGTTTATTGATTGCCTCCATTCTGTTTGTAGTGCATTTTGTCTCTTGAATGAAACAAATATCTGGTTGTTCCTGCTTTAGTCTATTTCTAAGGATTCTTTTTTTTCTCAGGTTGTTTAGGCCTCTTATATTCCAAGTTATAACCTTCATTTAAACATGTGGGGGGGAGTTGGGTAAGAGTTTCCTGATCTTACCCGAGTTTATCAATAGCTCTACAAGCTCCTATAGGGCTACTCTATTTGAGTTCCTGCCTTTTTTCCTCCTCGTGTGCTTGGGTGAGTGTTGTGGTTGTCCCTCACCAGATTTGACTCCTAGATGTCCTATCTTCCTGTGTGTGTGCTTTAGTACTCTATCTTTGGCTTCCTCCCTTAGGAGAAACATGTACTAAATGCGGTCAAGTTTCTCTATTGGTACGTTGTCTACTCCCTGTCTTGTCCATTGCTCCCGTATGTTCGAGAGATTTATCCCTTCCTTTTCCACAAGGTCTCTGAGATCAGGATCTTCTGTGCCTACTTCACTCGGGGTCATTTCTGCATCTCCCTCTGCTTCTTTCATGGGGGTGTTGTAGTCTCTGGTTTCTCCATCCATCGGGGTTGCACAACTCCCCTGTTCCTTCTTATTACTTGGTCGATCGGTGGGATCGTTTGTTGCTTGTTATCTGACTTCTTGAGCTTTTGTTGAATCCTTTTCTTCTTCTGCCCCTTTATTTGTTTTGTCTCATCCTTCCATTTTATTACGGGTCTCTGCGTTATATCCTGTTGGGGTTTTACTTTGCTTCTAGGGTTTGGTTTTATAAACCCATCCTCATCCTGCTGTGGTTTGGGGTTTTTCACTTCCTGTTTTTTATTAAGAGGGAATTCTCTGATCAAGTGGCCATGTTCATGGCATCTTCTACATCTGAAGGGGATGTTTTCATAATCTATGTTTTGGATCCATTCCTCATCCCTGAATTCCAGACTTATGGATTCTAGGAGTGCTCCGGACACATCCATCGCTATGCAGATTCTTGCGTAAGATGTATATCTCCCTTTTAGGGTGGCTTCTGAGGTCTTCACATATTTCCCCAGTTTGTTTCCCATTGCTTCGAAAGTAGAGGGAAACCAATAGTCTAAAGGTAAGGAATAAAATATCAGCCAAAACGACACCTTTTTGAAAGTATTTTTTTTGGGGGGAGAAATTTTCCTTCCATGGCTGCATATACAATCCTGCTGAGGTGTGGAAGTATGGACCTCCCTCAAAGACTCTATCCCTATCCTCCAGGTTCATGAATATTGCTGTGAAGAATCCTTTCGATCCAAGGTGGAGCTCCACTTCTTTGTTTGGCTTCCAGTGATATTTAATTCAGTTGCGTAGCGTTCTTTCTGTGGGCCATAAACCCATGAAATTATAGATTAGCGCATGTGTCTTCATCTGGTCCTTGTAGAGTTGCGTTTGCAGATCCTCCAGTATTACCTTTGGTATCATTTTTGTTTTGGGTTTGCACGGGTTGCACCCTTTTGTCTCGTTGGGATTCTCTATGTCTTGTGCATCACTCTGAGTTTCACTGGCATCCTCTCCCATGCACTCGCTTTTTCCATGGTTCCTTTCCTAACCTTTTTCTAGGTATGATACCGAGGTGCTTGTCATTGGTGCCTTGAAAACTATGCCTCTTGGTCCTTTCCCTCTGTCCACCACTACCTATTTGTAAGAGGGGGTACCCTTGCCCCCCCCTTTGGTTCTCATGTTGTCCTTTTCTATGGCCATGACTGCCAAACCCTAGTTTGCATTTGCTCCAAACCCTCATAAAACTGCCTGAACCCATTCTGCACAAAATTAGATAAAAAAAAAAAAAAAGATGAGAAAAAAAAGGTTTTTCTTAAGGGGCACGTGAAGAAGTATAAATGCACACCAATACGTTTGAAAGAAATATTCCATATTTGACATTAGTTAAGTTAATTTTCATTTAAAAAGTGAGAAAAAGTAATTTAAAAGAAAACGTTTCAAAGAAGAGGAAAAATGAATATTCAATTTTACCTTTGGAGATTTACCATCCCATGGTTTTGGAAAACCATTGGCCCATGGTATTCCATACCATATAAAATATATATGTGTGTGTGTGTATTTTCTTCTAAAGAATAATTTCACAAAACTTAGGGTCGTGTTTGTTGAGCCCTATCCATCGCTAACAAATATTCAAGAGTATAAAAGGGATTTCTAAGGTACTTTTTATAAAGTATAAAAATGATTATAAAAATTGGAGTGAAAAGATATATAAGAAGGAAGGAGTATAACTAAAAAAGCTATTTTGGAAAGTGTGAAGGAAATATCAAATTATTTTTCATTAATTACCAAGGAAAAGAAGAAGAATCAGAGATTAAATGAATATAAAATTACTTTTGGTAAAGTATAAAGAAAATATTCAAAGTTTTTAAACTCTATATATATAAAAAGAAGAATTATAAAGGATTATTTTCTGAAAAGAATATAAAGGAATATTAGAGGAAGATATCTATTAAGTCAAAAAGATTAAGTCTTATTATTATTAAAGGGATATTATCATAATTATAGGGTCAATTCAAATCAAAAAATGGATTTTAAGAAATGAATATTTTCTGGTAAAAATCATCTAAGTAGATGCAATGGATTATTAACATTTAGAGAAAATATTCAGGAAAAATAAGTTAGCATCCACATTTGCCCAGATAAGAAGAAAAATTTCATAAGTATGGATTTGAAGAATCAATTAATAACTCAAAATACAAATGTAATTGAAACAAAAGAATTTTTTTTGCAATAAATATGACATCAAGGATTTATCGTTGACACTCGAAGATTATAAAATCGTATCGAATTTTGAGGTTACAACTATATATGAAAACGAGGTTGATATAATCCTCGTCTCGAATTAGTTAGAGACACTGGGTAGCTTAATATTAAACTTTGAAAAAAAGTTTTTAATGTTTTCCTAGAAAAAGAAAAAAATAAAATTACATGACGTCTTAGTAAAGTTAGATTCAACATCTACATCAAACGATCTCGATCAGATCTCCAAAATACTACTGTCAAACAAACAACAGTGAATACTTGAGATCCAAAAAGAATGTGGTGAAATCTTCATAGACAAGGACACATAAATTTGTCGTCTAAAATCTCATAATCAAAGTTTACTCACCCAGATTAAGAATATAAAGAGTGATAAGAAGAAGGTACATGACAAGTTAGAACAACTTATCAATAAAGAATCATTGGTATATAAAGAGACAATGAATGAACCTATGGAACTACATAAGTCTTCAAATGGAAAAAACCTGATGGTGGATAAAACAATTAATAAAAACCCTGTCAACCTTACAACTCAAAGGGATTCAATTGATGTAAAGAGGCATTCACATGTTGAAGTAGAAACAAGCCAGGGCTATGAAGAAGACTCATTTCCAAGTTTTAATCAATAATACGCTACAAGTACATGAAGTAAATATCAGGTTGCATAGATTCCTTATAGACATCCTAATCACAAAAATTGATACTTCAACCAATCAATGTATCCACATAAACAAATGAAAAATATGTCAAAACATATTACCTCCATTACAAATGATGCTCAAGGTAGAATTTATCATGGGATTCAAAATACATCAAATTGTCTACAAGAACCCCATAAAAGCCCCATTGTGCATAAGATCGATTTAAGGTGGGAAGACTCCCTTACAATTCGACAGTTTTATGCAATGCTTAGAAGATCCTATCATTTCAAGTCCTCAATGACCACTAATTTAGGAATAAAGAATAAGAGACGGTATTACAAGCCCGAACAAAAGATAATTCTTCCATAAGTATGCTTTGAGGACAAAGCATTTTTAAGGGGAAGACAATGTCATGAACATAATATATAATAATAAATATAAATACATTATAATATTTAATGAATAATTAATAAAGAGACACCTTCCTAATGAAAGGTCATGTTTCTTCATGTAAGGGCACCCCTGCATGGGTATATAAGGCTCTCATTATTATTGTATCTCATTCATATAATATTCTTATACATTATTATTAATACATTTACTATCCTTAAATGGATTATTGTGTATTGTCCTATTTATATTAGATATTTACATAGTGAACTAGGTTAGGTCACCACAAACATGAAACACATCGTGCATACGCCTCAAAGAATTAGGTAAGGCTAGTTGGTAAGCCACGTGCCCTTTCTTTTTTACAATTTAGAAAGTCCCCACAAACCTTGGAGAGAGTTTATCACCCTTTCCAAACTTAATCGAACTCTTATACGACTTTAATCACAAAAGCACTTTATCACCTACTTCATAACTACAGTCTATACGATGCGCATTTGCATAACTCTTTTGTCGATCCTTCACTTATTTAATCCTTTTCCTTATGGATTTAATACGATCTTCCATTTCTTGGATCACTTCTGGTCCCACTAGGACCCTGTCTTGTAGTTAGTCCCAACTCAAGGGTGTCCTACATGGTCATCCATATAGAAACTCAAAAGGTGCCATCTTTATCGTGCTCTGATAACTGTTGTTGTATGAAAACTCTACCAATGGTAAAAAATATTCCCAACATTTATGTTGATCAATCACATACATTCGAAGCATCTCCCATAATATCTGATTTGTTCTTTATGATTTTCCATCTATTTCAGGGTGATATGTTATACTAAAATTCAATTTCATTCCCAAATACTCTTGGAAAATAGTCCAAAAACATCCAGTGAATATTATTCATCTATTGGATCTTATCTTCCTTGTTACACCATGTAATCTCACAATATCACTAACAAAAACTCTAGCTATGTCCGGTGCCTGAAACATCGTTTGAAATGGAAAAAAGTGTGCACTCTTCGTCAATGTGTCAACGACTACAAAAATAGAATCATTTCTCCTTTCCGTTAGTGTAAATCCAACAATAAAATCCATCGAAATGACTTCCCATTTCGATTTAGGAATCGCATGTGGTTGAAACAATCTCGCTAGATGTCTATGTTTAGCCTTCACTTACTGAAATTCAAGACATCCAACCACATAATTAACTATGTCATCCTTCATTCCCATCCAAAAGAATAAATTTTTAAGTTCTGCCTTCATCTTCATGACTCCAGGATAAGCCATATACACCGCTCAATGACCTTCGTTCAAAATTAACTTTCTTAATTTGTCATTTGGTGGTACATAAATTCTGCTATTATATCTTGAAAGTTCGTCACTGTCCAAAGAATAGCCCTCATATCTAGGTAAAAGAATCGTATCTCATTCAATATTGTCTTTTTCTTCCCTGTACTAGTCGTCATCAATTCGTAATGTTGAAATATTTTCTTGAAGGTTTGTCTGTAGTGGTATTACTGGGAAAATGTGAGGTATTTTATTCAACACATCTTCCACTCTGTTAATTATTCCTTTGATAGACATGATCTCAAAATCGTATTCACTTAAAAATTTTGACCAATGCCTTTGCTGCGCATTCAAGTCACTCTGATTAAAAATATGTTCTTATCCACAATGATTAGTTTTCAAATTGAATTTCCATGTAATAAGATAGTGTCTCCAAACTCTCAAGGCATAAACAATTGCTAACAATTCCACGTCGTATGTAGCGTAACTTTTCTCATTCTTTCTTAGCTTCCTTGAAATATATGCGATGACTTGACTTTCTTGCATTAATACTCCACCTGATCCTTCCTTGGATGCATCTCTGCATACCAAGAAATCTTTTTCCATATCGAGAACCTTCAACATCGGTGTTTTCATTAATAATTCCTTAAGCTTCTGAAATGCTTCCACGCATTTCTATGACCATACAAATTTCTTATTCTTCTTCTGCAAATCCGTGATTGGATTAGCTATCTTTGAAAATCCTTCAACAAAGCATCGATAATAACCTGCTAATCCCATAAAACTATGTACTTATTGCACGTTTGTCGGTGTTGTCCATTCCATAATAACCTCAAACTTCTTTGGATCCACATCAATACCTTCTCCAGAAATGATATGTCCCAAATAATGGATCTTTTTTTGGTAAAAAGAACATTTTGACAACTTCCCGTACAACTTGTTTTCTCTTAAACACTATAAAAATAATCTCATATGTTCATCGTGCTCCTCTCTCATTCGATATTAAATCAATAAATCGTCAATGAATACCTGTACAAACCTATCCAAATACTTAAAAAATACCTCATTCATTAAACTCATGAATACACTCGGGGCATTCATTAATCCAAACGACAATACAATAAACTCAAATGTCTGAATCTTGTCTTAAACATTTTTTTAGGAATATCTTCCTCCTTAATTCATAACTCATGATATCCTGACCTCAAATCAATCTTTGAAAATACTATCGCTCCCTTCATTTGATAAAATAAATAATCAATTCTCAGTAACGAGTACTGGTTCTTGATCGTGGCTTTGTTTAATTGACGATTGTTAATGAAAATCCTCCATGATACATCCTTCTTTATTACAAAAATTACTGGAGCACCACATGGTGATACACTTGGACATATAAGTCCCAAGTCTAATAACTCTTTCAATTGCATTTTCAACTCTTGCAATTCAAGTGTCGACATCCGATAATGCATTCTAGCAAACAATTTTGTTGTATTCTTTAGATCTATAATGAATTCTAATTCTCTTTCCAGCGGTAAACCTGGTAATTCTTCAGAAAAGACATCAAAAAACTCTGACACTATAGGAAGGTTTTATAATCCTTTTGTGTCCCCCTTTTCATTAAGTGCTAATATGGAACATAACTTACATCCCTTGCACATACTTTTCTATAGTTGTAGGGAAGAAATAAATCTCAATTACACTCCTTGGTTTTTGACTACAATTACTCTACTCTATCCCAAATCATCAATCAAACTTAATCGTTTTGTCTTATAGTTAAGTATCGCATCATGTGATTATAACCAATCCATTCTAATCACAATGTCGTAAGATCCCAAGATTGTGACATACAGGTTTAAACGTTTGACGAAATCACCCAAGTTAATGTTACAATCCTTAACCTTTCCTCCAACCTTTTGCTTGGAACCAGATGCCATTTCCACATATCTAAAATCATATTATTGGATTTCCTTCACCGTAATTCTTTTAAGAGTAGGAATAGATATAAAAATATTAGTAGCTCCTGGATCTATCAAAACACTAAACTGTTGATCGTCTATCATACCTGAAGTCTCGAGTACTATAGACTGATGCTCGGCCTGACGGTTATTAACCGTTACATGAATCCTATGGGCCTTGCCCAAATATCCCACTATCATTTGTGATGCTAATCCGACAACTCTTTCCTTCTCAATAGTTCAATCTCTCTAGTAGTGTGGCTCTCCACAATTCTAACATCCATTCTTCGGGTCCCTAGGAGTCTGCAGTCCCGGTATGTTCTGTGGAACATGTCTATATTATTTTTTCTGCTTAGGATGACACTATTGTTGTTGCTGTGGTGCTATGTACAGAGTACTCTAACTGTTAATCGGTCTACATGGCATATAAAATAAACGTCCTCTAGGTGTATTGTGGTTCCTATAAGTCTTCCTAATAGGTGTTTGCTACTACAATGCTCGATGCAGTGTCTGTCCTATCTTCCTAGAAGGAGTCCTACCTTGACCCCCACTGTTCAACTCTTCTTCGACAATAAAATATTTATGTACTGCATCGTGCAAGGTATGAGGCCTCAAAATCCCCACTGTAACATGAATGTTGAAGTTGACACCAAACAAAAAAAAAATAACCTTTAATCTATCCATGTTCAGATGTGGAGTACATTTGAGTAGCTCCATGTACATGGCCTCATACTCTGGTACTACATGACTTCCTTGTCATAAGGCATTGAACTCATTAAGCTAGTGCTCAATGAATTCATCCGATAAGTACCTCTCTCGAAATCGTTCCTCGAACAATTCCCATGACATGTCTTCAATTACCATGTTCAGTTGTGGTAAGAGTTTCTTCCACCAAATAAGCACACTCCCTTTCAGTTGAAAGACCACCATGCAAAATTTCATGTTGGAGGTATAACAACGCAATGCAAAACACATTACCATATTCTCCAACCAAGCTTCGACGACTAAAACGTCTGTAGAACCCATAAACTCAGGAAAATTTACCTTCTCGAGTTCTCTATGAACACTACCACTCACCATAGGAGGGCATTGCGATCCCTCATTGAGAAAAAACTCCATGCCCTCATCGTGGTCTATTCTATTTATCAGTGCCCCAAGCATCCTCTAAAAAGACCTCATCATTCCCACGACATCACCCACTGCAACTTGCTCTTGCTCATTATTTTGTGCTTCTCCCAATGGAACAGATCCCTCGGGTGTTGACATACTTGGAGGAGCCATTCATGTTCCTCTCGCAACATGAAGTCTACTCATCCTGTGTCATATAACCATGATACCTATCATGCACAAAACTCAATTTGTATTAGCGATACATCTTTAACTATAAAATATAAAACAATGGAAGGTGTAACGGGTCCGGTGTCGCAAAGTGGAACCCTCTCTAATTCCATATGTAATGTTCCCTCTGTATCAACACAAAGGTAAGCTAAAACAATGAAGTAGTATTTTTTTTTAAGATAAACAAAGTCTTGAGATTATCCATTACAACAATTATATAAAGAAAAATCAATTTATCTACAATGATAACAAATAGGTATTCGAACTATTCTTAATCAACATCACTTTAATTTTTTATGAACCAAGTTATACCTCATATGCAGCTTCATGAAAAGGGTTAGAGATACAATACCATGTAACATTTAATATACCTAACATACAAAAACTCAATCACATCAATCACATAAAAGATAACAAAATATAACAAAGTATACTCGTTCCACATCCTACCCCTGCAAGGTTAGGACCTTCAAGACGCATAATCAACGCTCATAGTCTAGGATTCATTCGATCAATTTTGACCATTTAAGGTCTCAAGACTGGAAGTTGTTCTGAGGAGCATGAAGGTATCTATGCCCATAACCAATCCTAGATCAATCCAATAGTAATTTCAACTATAAGGAACTAAAATAATATTCCATTTATGCAAGAAACAGACAAATCAATATATTAAGAACTAGTTAGTGCAATGTTGAGTCTACAAATTTCTAACTAGAACAAAAGAAAAATTCCGTGCAACTCCTCGCATCAAACAATACTAAGGTTGTGCAACTTACACCTTAAGTCTTATATATAAAATAATATGTTACCTAAGTATAATTTGTTTAATATAATTATATACATTAATAATTATTTATTTAAGTCTAAATAAATCTTAATTTACTACCCAATCATTATTATAATACAATAATACTATAACACCTTCCATTCACTTGACAATATCTATCATCATTTAATTAATAATTAGAAGATTTTTTTGTAAATTCTTCTCACATATAACATCTTATAAATTCTTATGATTGGTAACATCCTTATATCTTTAATCTTAAGTGTGTGGAAACAAAACGTACCATATATTATTATTCATTATGATAATATATCCATAACTATATATATATATATTCACACTTCACTAAATGAAACATTAAACTACTTTTCTTTATTTTCATAATTATATAATTACGTCGTGTTTCTTTATTGGAATTGATGGGTTAATCGTCTTTTTAATTACAAAATTTCATCTGATGGCTAGAAATTGAAGATGCTGGCATATTTTTCGTCTTACATCCAAATCAATGAATAAGATCGTTAGAACTAACTCCTTTGCATTTATAAAATCGTACGCTCATCATGTTTACTTTTTCACTTTTACTGAACATAATTAAATAATTACTAAAATGAGTTATCAATTGTCATATAACATAATTTAGAAAATACAAACAAAGATTACTTCAATTCTAACATTTACCTATTCATTTACCTTTTTATTTAATTAGTTTTAACATTTACATATGGTACGTGGATTGTTCTTACATTTTACCCCCTCCCATATTGACGAGTGGCCTGGCCGCCTCCTTTTGTAACAAATTTTTCATTACCTCTTCCCTCTCGTGGCTTGTCCTTACACTTTACCTCCTCCCATATTGACGAGTGGTCTGGCTGCCTCCTTTTGTAAGAGATTTTTCATTATCTCTTGCCTGTCATACGTGGCTTGTCATTTATCTCTTTCGTTCCTGCCATTTAATTATT
>JZKD02S2270505.1:182687-194219 GCA_000966675.3 Picea glauca | reverse complement strand
TGTTGTATATGCATGTGCATTGTCCTTCATGTCCAAATACCTTTATCAATCTTGCGGTCCAAAACCCATGACTAGGGTTGACATCAATGACAACAACCAATCTTCCAACAAAATGGCAGCCTGTTTCCTGCTCGACCAACAGATAGGCTCAAAACCAAAACTGAGTGAGTAACCAGATGTGGACTTGCAATTAGTGATATTGCTAACCCAGTCGAAGTCAGTAAACCCGATAATATTTAATGTAGATTCTGTTACATAATGAATCCCAAAGGTGTTGGTGTCGTGTACATATCGAAGGATACACTTTGCAGCCTTCCAATGTAGCTCATGTGGCTCCTGCATGAACCTGGAAATTGTGCCAACTGCATATGAGAGGTTTGGTTTGAAGTGTGTGGGATACAACAGGCTCCTCACTAGTTGTCTATATAATGTTTTTTCAACTAGTGGAGTCTCCCCACCATCCTCAAGTTTGACTCATGATAGGAAAGGAGTCGGAGAAGACTTGTATTATGTCATGTGAAATATCTGAAGGAGATCTCGTGCATTCTTGGCATGAGATAGTTTGATTCCTGATGCATCATGACTAATCTCGAGTTGAAGCAAGAAGTGTAGCGGACCCATGTCCATCATAAAAAACCTATAATCCTCTTGATTGCAACAATCACTAAATTTGAGCACCCGGTGATCAGCAAATCATCGACATACATAACTAAAAGTAGAAGTGAATCAGTCGTCCTAAGCATGTAGACATCCGGGTATTATTTACAATGTAAAACGTTTTGTGACAGCAGGTAGGAGTCCATCTTGGCATACCATTCCCTTGGAGCCTTCTTGAGACCATAAAGTGACTTCTTTAGTCGATTGATCAAAGATGAGTCCTGCATAAATCCCTGGGCCTGCTCCATGTATATCTCCTCAGAGAGATCACCATGAATAAATGAATTCTTCATGTCCATCTGATGGACTTCCCATCCCTTGGCTGCCACAATGGCAAGTGACAATCGTATGGAATCCATCTTCACTACTGGAGCGAAGGTCTCATCATAGTCAATACCATGAACCTTCTGAAATCCTTTGGTGACAAGCCTGGCTTTGTATCTGCTGATCTTTCCATTTGTTTCACTCTTGGTCCTGTAGACCCATCATCATCTGAAAATTTTCCTCCCAGAAGGAAGGGGAACAAGATCCCAAGTGTGTTTCTCGAGGAGGGACTTGTACTCCCCTCTATGGCAGATTCCCGAAAGGTATTTCTAGCAACCTCTCCATAAGATTGTGGATTTGAAGACTAAACGAAGAAAAGATGCCTGGAGGGCAATGGTTCAGTGGCAGTGAGTGCAACAGGAGACTCTGCGAAATCACATCGAGTCCTCCTAGTATCGCTTGGATCACCAACCAAATCCCCTGCATCCTGAAGATTAGTCTATGCCCACTTGGGCCTCTGCTCACGCTTTGCAACTACATATGGATGCTCTGACTCTACATCCGATTGTACTGACTCTAAATTTGAATCATCTGATTCCTTTGAATCATAAATCTCGTCTGAAGAAGAGTCGATGTGCATGCTCATCATCTCAGATAGGTGGAAGAATGAAGGTGTCTACATGCGTCTGTTGAGGTGCAGGCGATACACTTTCCTCGAATTGGACACTTTTCTCAATGATGAGCCAGTCCGAGGAAAGATCAATAAGCCTATATCCCTTCACATCGTCGGGATATAAAAAAAAATGCACTCAGTTCTCTGTGGATCAAGTGCCTTCCTCTTTTCAAAGGGAATCGGGGCCCATGCATGTGAACCAAAAATGTGAAAGTGGGTCACTTCCGGTTTGAGGCCACTCCAAGCCTCGTAGGGGGTCTTATCCTTGATAGATCTATGGGGAGATCTATTTTGGATGCATGTTTAATAGTTAAGTTCTTCAGCTCATAGTCTCTGTGGTAGAGAATTTGTATGCAGCATGCAAGATGCCATCTCCTTTAGAGATCGGGTTTTCCACTCAACAAATCCATTTTGTTGCAGAGTATAGGGAACTGTGTGCTGCAACTAAATCCTTGCCTCATGGAAAATATTATGGATATCATGATTCACATACTCTCCGTTGTTATCAGTTATGAGGACTTTGATCTTCTTTCTGGACTGTGTCTCAACCAAGGCTTTGAAATCTTTGAGGTGTTTAAAGACCTCAGATTTTTTCCTGAGAAAGTAGATCCATGTAAAACGTGAGAAATCATCAACAAAAATGAGAACAAACCTTGCTTTGTTAATCAATGGATGTGGAAAAGGACCCATGAGTTCACTATGGATCAGATCTAAAGGTGTGGAAGCTCTCTGAGACTTTCCCTTGTCGAATTTCTCTTGAGGGTGTTTCCCGAGAACACACCCCTCACACACTCCCTTGGAGAAATGGATGTCTGGTAGACCATCAACCAACCTTTGCTTGCTAATTTGTTGCATGTATATGAAATTCAAATGTCCAAACCTTTGGTTCCATATCCTACTTCTTTCATCAGCATGAGTAAGTAGTAAAGCAGAATCAGGTTCAATGAATTCAAAAAAAGTATACCATCTAGACTGTTGATTTACCTCATTGGTAGCAACCTTGGAGTTGGTTTGCATGTTGTATATGTCCATGGAATTTGGTGTGAATATGACTTTATTTTTGGTGCCATAATTCATCATCTAATACATGGAGAGAAGGTTGACATAAAGTTTGGGAATGTGCAACACATTCTCGAAGCTTCCATTGGTGAGCTCAATCCTTTCTTTGCTGGTGACTTCGACAGAAGAGTTGTCCCCCATAAGAATGGGAGGACCTTTGCATGCATCCAAAGAATAATATACTACTTTTGAGGCAGCCGTGAGATGTGATGCTCCTGAATCAATGATCCAAGCATCGGGAGAGGAGTTGATGGCAATAAAGGCATGGCTAGAATTTCCTTTATTGGAATTTAGATATTCTAGCTTCTTCTTCTTGGCACCCTCGGGGATGTGATCTTCAAGGTTGTTTTGCTGAATTATTTGAGACATCAAATCTTTTTTTTTTTTTGCATGCATGCAGATTCCAAATGGAATACTTTGTGATAGTACGTACATTTCTCCCATTTTCTTCCCTTTCCCCCTTTGTATCCGGAGGCATCGATGAAGGGTTTTGTGTATCCTTCCTTCTTCGGATGTGCATGAGCTTTCCGTTTATATTTATATTTATATTTCTGATATTTTTGGCTGCCATCATGCACAGTGAGTGCATGCGCCCTTGGGCCTTTGATTGTGCCCATATTGATGAGCTTTGTTTTCTTTTATGTCTGGGATTCGATAAAGTCCTCAAGAGAAGGATTCTTCCAGGTGGCTCCAGAAGAGAATCTGACAGTATGGAATGTGGATACAAATAAAGATAATTCAGGACCAAGCTTGGAGATAATGTTGAGAACCATTTGTTTTTACTCCTTCAATTTATCAACCCCACAAGCTTTGAGTTGCGACAGTAGATCCTTGAATTTTGTAAAGAAATCTTGGATATTATCGAAGCTTTTTGGATCCAATGTGAGAAGCTCCACCTCCAACATGTGTTCCCTCATCTCATATTTTTTTCCAAAGATCCCTTCCAAGGTGGTCCAGGATTCATTGGGAGTCTTACAAGAAGATATATGAAAAAGGAGATCGGGAGAAATAAGACTGCAAATTGTTCCGAGTGCCTCATCCATGCGATATAAATACTTGGATTTTTCAATGGATGATGTCGGTTCTATATCTCTATTCAAGGTTAACCTGTACAACCCTCTAGTTCAGATATGTATGGCTATTTTCTCCTTCCATGCAAAATAGTTGTAAGGTGTAAGAATGAATTCTTCTTGGAAATCCATATTTCCGTTGTCTTCATCTTTTGTACTCTCAAAATATTTTGGGGTAGATTTTTCTTACCAGTCTGTCAGCTCTAATACCATGTAAATGTGTTGAACCTGCACAAAATAGATCTAGATAAACAATAACACATTTGTAGAGATAATTTGAGAAAGAAGAAGAATGTGAGAAAGAATGAAATAATTCTCATTAACTGTTGTGAATAATGAATAATTTACACATGATATACTATGTATATCTCATTGAGTGCACACTGGAGGAGAACCAATGCTCCATAGTGGTGGTATATAGTGATTTGGACACAGACCAACAACTATGGGAGTGAATTTCCACCTAGTGTAGTCTCTCAGAAAGTTATGGGAGTGAACTGCCACCTAGTTGAGTTAACTAGTCAACTAGTCTTCAGTTAACTAACTAAACAAAGAGTAGTAAGGATTTAACTCAGGAAATCAAGGGTAATGTGCTAGTCTGGTGATGATACCAAGGAAAGGTCTAATTATCATGGTGATGATCCCAATGTTGCATGGTGACAAAACCAATGCAACATCTAAACTCAACTCAACTAGTCAAACTAAAGTGTCAACTGAAAGAGAATATTCTCCAGGTGGAATATTCTCCCCTAAAATATAGGAGACTGGATAATCACTAATTATGACTAATAAACAAGGAAAAAACTTAGGAAAAAGAAATCTTAGGTTTGTGTGAAGTAACTCCAACAAATATATACAAGTGGATTTTTCCAATTACAAAGATTAACATGAATGTGGTAACCTCAAAGATAAAAATTTCTCGGGATATATTCCCTATAACCTTAATTAAGAAATGTAAACATCAATCCACTTGGAAGACCTTTATTTGCATGAATTTTGAATGTTTAAAGTTTGTAAACATGTCTAATGTCCTTCATGATTTTGAGGCCTTCTCATTTCATTTTTTTCTCAATGGAGATCCTAGAATTGAATCGCTCCACCAAGAAGTTGTTCCCCCAAGAAATTTGTGGGAGCCATTTTTAGAGTCATATGTTAGGGTTAAAACGTCAATAAACTTGGTTAATAAATTAAAGTAGTTAATTAGTAGTAGTGGATAGATTTTCTTGGCAGGTTCGTTAGCTAGCTAGAAAAGAAGGAAGTCGGTTGATTTTCATGTCATTTTTGGACTCATCATGCAAATAACACATCGTGTAATAAACATAATGTAATGAAATTACTAGTGATCAAATAAACCGGTCCATTTTAGGGTGCTTATTATGATAAAAATGTAGATTGATACTATCTAAAATCATATCATATTATGTGAGAATCAACATGCCTATCACATTCGTACTGAATGATTGATGGGGAGAAGGAAGGTCTTTATGCACCTATAGATTGATTGGTCATGTTGGATATCGATCGTTGATACCTAATCAGATGCCTAATCTACTAAGGATATTGATGATTTAAGTACTATTGTTGTTTATGTTACTCAAATTGAATATCTATACCTCACTTATAAAAGCATTAGGGAAGGATCTCGAGAACTCATAAATAAATCCAACTTTTTCTCGTTCGTGACTATGAGTGACTTCAAGACCAAGGATATGAGTCTCCCTTCAGTCAACCAAAGCGAGTGTAGAGAGAGAGGTTTCTTATATTCACTCTCCATCCATATTGTACCTTTGTTCTTTTTTAAGTGTGATTCATACTTATCTTACGTCATGCAATTGGAAAAAGGTGAAAATGGGCTACCTATAGCATCCCTCTCTTGCACGCACTGAGTGAACTTATTCTTTGAGGACACTTTCTTGCAAGTGATCCGGATTATTATACTATTCACCATTTGAATATGAATATGAGGCATTATGGATATGATGATATGTTATTTTGTGTATTTACATAGACATGTGCTATTGATTGGGTTCTCCTGAGTTTGCGAGACTTGGACTTCGAGGATGCAGAGGCATCGATGAAACCCCTTGGAATCTAGATCGAGTGAGGGAGTCGACTATTGGGGTTTGATTGTTGTTGATATGACATATTCACATATGATTATATGTTATGATGATTGATTTTTATTTTTGACATCATTCGTTGATGATGAAGGCTAACGATAGCTTGTCGACCAGACTCACATGTGGAGTAGAGGGGTCACGCACGACAACTAGAGACTTTGAGGGAGAGGTGTGGACAACAACCCTTCCACAGCCTACTATTACTCTCATCGTGGCTCGAACTATAGCTTAACGATTACCTAGTTCGAGAAGACCCGCGATGTCGTGAAGGAAGACTGCGACAGTCCCTCATGATGATTCTAAGGGGTGCGCAATAAGGTGGGCGCCTTATTCCTTAGAGGCCCTTAGTCTCCCACAAGATCACCTGGAAAAGTATTGAATCTAGGGTTTTTAGATGTCTACCAAGTCAGTCAAGAGGAGAGTGGCACTCTTAGAGCATGTAGTGCATCATGAAGGGCACGTCGCGCAAGGAAAATGGAAAGAGGTGAGTGGCACCCTTGGAGGACGTAGTGCATCCTGAAAGGAACATCGCACAAGGAGAACAAAAAAAGGTGAGTGGCACCCTTTCAGCACCTAGTGTGTCCTGAAGGGCACGTCATGATATCAATGGGTAAGTGAATAAACCTAGTCAGCCTTAAAATGAATGACTTGATAAGTACGATTTAAAACTAATTTCCCTAATAAAAATGTCACCCAGCCTAGGAAATTAAAATCTAGGTCTAAGTGATACTTGTGGTAAAATAATAATAATAATCATAATTAAACATGTGACGAGAAGGGGGTAAAAAATTCAATTAATTTATTAAAATCAAATTACTTTGGGGGATTAAATTTTAAAAAAGGAAATGATTGTTTTTCTACATATGCTAATTAAAATTTATTAATCAAAAAGAGAAAGAGGTGGTTTTTATAGACTTGCTAATTTGAGTTTTAGATAAAAAGGGAAAAGAGGGAAACTTAAAAGAAATAGGAAACTAAGGGAAAAAGGGGAAACATAAATAAAAAGGGAAACGTAAGGAAAAACATGAATGACTAACTTAGTAAGGAATTTTGCCTTTAAGAACTTTCTAATTGTGAACTCAAATAGGAATTTAGTAAGGGTGTAAGTCATTTAAAATGTGTAAGGGAATATTGGGACACCAAGGAGCGTTTTTATGAATGATTTTGGTGGGTGAGAGAAATAGGAATAATTAAATAATTAATGAAATTATTTTCTGGTGCAACTAGGGGGATGGGTGACATGTGTACGGGGGAGGTTTTTCTGATTAAATTAATGAAAAAGAAATTAAATGGGATTTTGGGAAAGAAATCACTTAGAAACTCTATAAAAAGGATGGAGGAGGAGGAGTATGGATCTATTTTTTATACGTAACATTACGCTATAGAATTTTTGTCTTGATTGACTTATCTTGTGGGAGTTGGGATACCCATCTCGGGTAACGAGTGGTAGCTCGACCTTCTGAGGCGAGCTAGGTGCTAGTTGTTCTTGGTTTAGTGTGCATGGCCCCTTTGCAGCTTGGGGGGATTAACGGGAAAAAGAGTACCCCTAGCGTTGGTTGGGAGGTACCGATGAAGTCACATTGGTCGGCAAGCAAGAGTTGGATGAAGCGCATGCGAGACATCAACTCAGAGCGGTCACCTAGGGCTACGGTACGCATGCTTTTATTTGAATGGTAAATTATTATTGTTCTTGTGCTTCCATTAATGTAATTCTATTGTGTGAAAAAATGTGTTTTACTCAATGTTTTTAATCGAGAACTTAAAGTCATTATAGCTTCACGTTCGTTGCATTGGATTGATTTGCTTGGCAACTGATCCTTGATTGTTATGATTGTTCTGTTTTGTTTTATTCATTATTATGGAGAGAATGTGATTTATATTTTGTCCTCATCCCTAGATCATCAGTCCACACCTGAGAAGTCGGCCAGGATCCAAATCGATGGTCATCACTTTGGTGCATATCGACCTATAGATTCTAATGCCTTGCTTTTTTGTGCATGGATGATGAACAAATGATGTTTTTTCCCAGATGTCTTCCCCTATTGATTGTTCCTAGTTGATTGATTGTATTGCGGATTCTAGTGATTGATTACCTCTACATATTGTTTATATTTTATTCTTTGTGATCTTCATGTTAGTCCCTAGCTCTTGAGTGGAAAACTCTTCGTGTTTGACCACTTGAATGACAATGTTTATTTTAAACTATTGTGATTGTGATTAAATTCATCTATTTGACAGCTTCCCATTGTATGAAAACGTTTTTCCTTACCTATTGTTGAATGTGAATGGGTATAGCCTTTTACATTTGACCAACAGTTATATAGCCATTTGAATTCACAGCCACCCATTTTACATAATGACTGCGAATTTATTTAGTCACTTATTGGTTGACTGTGGATGTATATAGCCAATTCGAATGCGAATTTATGTATTGACTGCATTTTTATGGAAATGAAGTTCTGTGTTTTAATGTCTTCTTTTTTATTTTTTGCAAACCACGCAAAGAATGATAGTGATATTTTGCATTGATTTTGGTATCCTCTGCATTTCAATACATTCAACCACAATTTTTTTTTTTTTGCGTTTTATTATCTTTGATGGCTATTTTACCATGTGTATTTAATTGGCCAAACGCAACTCACTCCACACACATTCAATTGTCAGGAAACGTGTTAGACTTCCCCAACCACACACGATCTTGCCAACAATTTATCAGAGATAATTTACTTTGAGTTGTCATTTGAATGCACTTACACAGGCCTACGTTCAGTATGACGAGAAAGCTTTGTGTGTTTAAATATATATCGGCATTTCCATTAATTGTATTCCAACCCCTTTTTCGTGTCTATCCCGATGAATATTTTAATGATATCTCAACGATATTGTTAGGTTGAATCGTAGCGATTTTATGTTGTCATCATCGTGAATGTATTTACTATTTGATAGCTAACTTTTAAGATAGCAGACAATGAATTTACTATGATAGCACACAACAATTTTTTTGGGATATCTCACAGCAAATTTATTATGATAGCATACAACGAAATTTTAGGATAACACACAATGATTTTTTATACAACTTAGCAAATTTGTACGATGAAACTCAATGAATTTTGAATGTTATGCACGGAACGATTTATCACAACATCTTTTTTATTTTTATTCCAACAGTAACTATATTAACAACACTATTCTGGAAAGCAAGTTAGTCTTGTTAAGTGGCCATTCACACAATGAATTGCAAAGTGATTCTCATAGGAATTGTATATATTGATGACGATGTTTTTTGTATCGCATGACTCTGAATTTGAGATACTGACAATGATTTTAATATTGTGTGACTACGTGACTGTTCTCTGCGATTTTCCTTGATGATAAATCCCTAGGTGGGACTGATAATATCTGCCTTATAAAGGAGTTGATTAATCTCAGCTTTGATTGATGAGCTCTGCCCTTAATAATATCTTCATTTTGATTGACATATCTTCTTTTATCTGGGTCGATTCATTATCTTTGTTTGATGGATAACCTCTCCCACCATTTTGGGTGACAAGTCTTATTTATGGTGGAGACTATTGTATAGTTCTTATTAGTGCATTGATTAAATAGTACCCAGGGTAGGTCCTCAACTCCGTGGATTAATGAGGATACAAGATATGTAAAGGAATGACAATAGGTTTTTTTTCTAACTGTCCATTTAATGTTATCACCATGGTAATTATTAATGACGATCATTGACTATGATGGNGGATGGGTGACATGTGTACGGGGGAGGTTTTTCTGATTAAATTAATGAAAAAGAAATTAAATGGGATTTTGGGAAAGAAATCACTTAGAAACTCTATAAAAAGGATGGAGGAGGAAAAGTATGGATCTATTTTTGATGTGTAACATTATGTTGTAGAATTTTTGTCTTGACTGACTTACCTTGTGGGAGTTGGGATACCCATCTCGGGTAACGAGTGGTAGCTCGACCTTCTGAGGTGAGCTAGGTGCTAGTTGTTCTTGGTTTAGTGTGCATGGTCCCTTTGCGGCTCGGGGGGCTCAGGGGGAAGAAGAGTACCCCTAGCATTGGTTGGGAGGTACCGGTGAAGTCACATTGGTCGGCAAGCAAGAGATGGATGAAGCGCACGCAAGACATCAACTCAGAGCGTTCACCTAGGGCTACGGTACGCATGCTTTTATTTGAATGGTAAGTTATAATTTTTCTTTAGCTTCCATTAATGTAATTATATTGTGTGAAAAAATGTGTTTTACTCAACGTTTTTAATCAAGAACTTAAAGTCATTATATCTTCACATTCGTTGCATTGAATTGATTTGCTTGGCAACCGATCCCTGATTGTTATGACTGCTCTATTTTGTTTTATTGATTATTATGGAGAGAATGTGATATATATTTCGTCCTCATCTCTAGATCATCAGTCCATGCCTAAGCAGTCGGCCAGGAGTTGAATCGATGGTCATCACTTTGGTGCATAGCGACCTATAGATTCTAATGCCCTGCTTTTTTGTGCATGGATGATGAGAAAATGATGTTTTTGCCCAGATGTATTCCCCTATTGATTGTTACTAGTTGATTGATTGTATTGCGGCTTCTAGCGATTGATTACCTCTACATATTGTTTATATTTTATTCTTTGCGATCTTCATGTTAGTCCCTAGCTCTTAAGTGGAAAACTCTTCATGTTTAACCACTTAAATAACAATGTTTATTTTAAACTATTGTGATTGTGATTAAATTCATCTATTTGATACCTTCCCATTGTATGAAAACGTTTTTCCTTACCTATTGTTGACTGTGAATGCGTATAGCCTTTTACATTTGACCGAGAGTTATATAGCCATTTGAGTTCACAACCACCCATTTTACATAATGACTGCGAATTTATTTAGTCACTTACCAGTTGATTGTGGATGTATATAGCCAATTCAAATGTGAATTTATGTATTGATTGTGTTTTTATGGAAATGAAGGTCTGCGTTTTAATGTCTTCTTTTTTAGTTTTTTCAAACCACGCAGAGAATGATAGTGATATTCTGCATTGATTTTGGTATCCTCTGCATTTCAATACATTCAACCACATTTTTTTTCTGTATTTTATTATCTTTGATGGTGATTTTACCATGCATATTTAATTGGCCAAACGCAGCTCACTCCACACACATTCAATTGTCAGGCAACGTGTTAGACTTCCCCAACCACACACGATCTTGCCAGCAATTTATCAAAGACAATTTACTTTGAGTTGTCATTTGAACGCACTTACACATGCCTACGTTCAGTATGATGGCAAAGGTTTGTGTGTTTAAATATATATCGACATTTCCATTAATTGTATCCCAACCCCTTTTCCTTGTCTATCCTGATGACTATTTTAATGATATCTCAACGATATTGTTAGGTTGAATCATAGCGATTTTATGTTGTCATCATCATGAATGTATTTACTATTTCATAGCTAACTTTTAGGATAACATACAACGAATTTACTATGATAGCACACAACAAATATTTTGGGATATCTCACAGCGAATTTATTATGATAGCACACAACGAAATTTTAGGATAACGCAAAACGATTTTTTATACAACTTAGCAAATTTGTACGATGAAACTCAATGAATTTTGAATGTTATGCACACAACGATTTATCACAACATATTTTTTATTTTTATTACGGCGGTAA
>JZKD02S2270505.1:118105-128315 GCA_000966675.3 Picea glauca | reverse complement strand
ATACTGTCAAGTTACCATGTTGATGCAGTCTTATTCCTAGACATAGTCTTGACAATGGGATTTGAGGTGGAGATCACCGTCCTACTGAATCATTACTTATTTTGGACCGAACATTGAGTCAATACTCTTATCCGACCGTCTTTTGATTCTACACTGATGGTTATGTCTCCAATAATAGTTCCATTAACTATCAGAACTTACAACATGGATTATTATACTTTGATCCCTACAACCATCTTACAGTTTTCTTGTCTAACGCAAATAAAGATAGAACTCTTGTATTTTGTTAAATATAATGTAACCTCAATAGGATGACTATACACTACCAGTTGTCCTGGCCAGCTGTACTTTCTATTATTGATTTGCTTGAGCCTATTTAGCTTAGTTATTTCCCATTGCATTGCATCTTCTTCAGACTTACTACTTCAGTACTTCTTCATATATTCTAATATATTGTTCTATTCTTTCTCTCTGCATTTCTTGCTTCACAATTTATCATGGTATCAGAACTTTAGTTGTAAGCCTCTTCACACAGACTGGAGAGCAACATGATCCTCACAATGCAGAGCTTACACGGATCTTGAGAGCACGCGACACAGTCTTTTTCACAAGGATTGGAGAGTTGTCCGCTATACTCTAAAAACATCCTCGCAGGAAAATTCCACGAGGAAGATCGCCGTAAAAAGCTCACGCGATGTAGCAGAGCGTACAACGCTTGAAAGAATGAGGAAGAAGAGAGTGTATAAGAATAAACTTTAAAGATTCTTGTACAATTTTCAAGGATCGTCAAAGAATCACGAAGAAGAGTTGCAGGACACAGGAACATTTAAAGAACTCGAAGAATTCGTTCAAATTCATTAAAGATTCCTGCAGAAGGAAAATTCGTTTAACGATTTTTGGAAATCTCTCAAATCTGTCAAAGATTGTAGCAGAGAACAAAGAACTCGTGAAATTCTTTCAAATCTTTGAAAGATTCACAAGTTTTTCCTTCGTAGGATAAATTTCTGTCAAATGCAACAAAGATCGCGTCTAATGTGAAAAGAACATCCATTGAGGCTGTAAGATTCGTGATGCGAACGGATCCAGAGTGGGAAACCAATTCAGAAGGGACGAAGAAAGCGCGGAAAAGGCGAAAGAATTTTAGCTGTTAGATCTTGCGCAGAATACCGACAGTCGTTAGATAAGCGAGAAAGTGCATGAGGTTTAGTTCTCTAAAGTGCACAGGAGAAATTTTGAATTGTGAAGTCACGAAATCCCGACATCATCTGGACCATCCATCAAGAGACACGTGGTGAGATCTCAACATTTCGCTGACTCGCAAAGTGTAAAGGTTAGAAGACTGATGTGAGAATTCACGAATCGCGAAATCATGAGTCATTCTGGACCATTGGATCGAGATAGATCATGAGCCATTGATCTTATCCCATCGCAAAATCAAGATCAGGAGTTGGATGACCAAAGGAGACTTCTCTCCAAAACCCTGATACGTGAAATCCCGACATCACGTATCACGAAATCCTGAGAGGACTATGAGTCATCCATCTCAGAGGACAGGTGGCAGCATATCCAAGTCCACGATGAAAATCTCAAAATCGCGATTCACGAAATAGCGATAAGATCACTGCCGTCCATTTGTTCAGACACGTGGCGGACATCGAGGAAACTGTCGGCATTTCGGCTACCGGGGTTTCAAGTTGACAGAGAAATTGTGTCAACGAAGCATCACAAGTTGTGATATCCCGAGGTTGAATCAGGACTGTCCATCTTAAGGGGATGTGTGGCGTAAATCCGAGGGCTCGGGAAAAGTCCTGAAAGGGGGGATTCCATCGGTGCATCGGGATTCAGTAACTCGTGAATCCTGAGGACAAGGGATCAAGTTTCTTTATGGTGAAAACCCTGTAAATGATCGAAGCCATCCATTTTGAGGAGACACGTGGGCGAGATCGAGAGAGTCAATCGGCACACCGAGGTTCGACATTTCGCGGATCCTGGAGACAAGACATAAGGAACAGATCAAATCGTGAAATCACGAGGAGAAATCAGGACCGTCCAATATAGGAGGACGCGTGGCAGAGATCAAAGAAATCGGGAAACTTCTCGAAAGGAAAGGTCATCCATCGTGAAATCGAGAACCAGGAAATCCAGGATTCCGTGGACAAGAGGTCTAATACATTTCGACCTTTGAAACCCTGAATCCCGATAAGAGGTTTGACTGCGGTCTTATGAGTTATGGTCATAAGATCTGGACCATCAGATCATAGGAAGATCTGGACCGTTAAATTGTCCAAAGGCGAATTTTGCATTTCGGAAATTTGAAAGACAAAGAACCAGAAAATCCTGCAGCGCTTTAACATCAAGGCGTGTGGTCACATTGCACGGTGACTAAGGCCAAATTCAAGGCCGATAAGCTCTCTTTGGCCATCTGCAAATCGTCATTTCGGTGATCGGAGGTTGGCGAGACAAGAGATCGGAGGACTTGTATAACGAAGTCCCGACGACAGAATCGTGAAGCCAAAAACTCGTGAAATCTTGAATGCAGAGTTCTGAAGTAACTGCAAATTATACGCAGGAGATAGGTAAGTAAGAATTTTGTTTCTATTTTTACTCAAATTCTTTAAAAATATGTCGTCTAGCAATTTAGGACCAACTCAGGGTCCAATTCTTCTTGGAAAGAACTATGAGTTCTGGTCTCTTCGGATGAGATCCTTCTTGCAAGCACAAGAGTGTTGGGAGCCAGTGGATCTTGGATATGTGGAACCAGATCCAGCAGCCCTTTCTGCCATGACTAATCCGCAGAGAATTGCTCAGGCAACATTGAGGAACAAAGAAAATAAAGCTAAATTATGGATTCAAAATTCTGTGGATGACTCGATTTTCTCAAAAATCACAGGCGCTAGTACTTCAAAACAGGCTTGGGACATTCTTAAATCTTCCTATCAAGGAAATGACAGGGTCAAAACAGTTAAACTACAAAACTTGAGGACTCAATTCGAGACTCTAAGGATGACTAATTCCGAAAATGTGGATCAGTTCATGACCAGGGTCATGGGCATCGTGAACCAAATCAGACTGAATGGTGAAACCATCACTGATCAACGAATTGTTGAGAAAATCCTCAAAGGTTTACCCAAGAAATTCAAAATGGTTGTAACTACAATCCTTGAATCCAAGGATCTGTCAAATTTTTCAACAGATGAATTAATTGGTTCTCTGGTGACACATGAGACTAGACTACATCTCACAGATGAGTCAATCTACAATGCTTTCAAAACTCAATTCTTCTTCAGTAGAGGGAGAGGCAGAGGAAGAAGCAGAGGTCACCAAGGAAGAGGGAGCAATCAAAGTCACCCTCACTCCAGTGGAGGTAACAGACAACAATATTCGAATCAAAATTTCCAAGGTCAAAGACAACAACAACAAAATCAACATCAGAATTTCCAGCCTCAAAGAGGCAGCGGGAGAAGATCAAATGACAAAACAACCATACAATTCTATTACTGCAAAAAGTATGGGCACTATGAAACTGAATGCAGGAAGAAGCAAGCAGATCAGCTCTCAAGCAGAGCACATGTGTCAAATAATACAGGAGAAAACTCAAGAGGTATGTTGCAGGGATGATTTTAAGGATGGAAATTTATTTTAAAATGTAGAAACCTTGGCGAATCTTACTAATCCTTCATATGGAAACTATAAATGTTTGGCGATATTTTTGTAAAAATATTCAAATTTCTAAGTATTTTATGTAGTTTTTATAAATTTTTGGCTATTTTTAAAGTAAAATAATTTTATCCTATAGAAATTGGGCGAATCATTTTTAAAATAACGAATCTCATTTTTGGAAAAACCATGGAAAATTAGCCCATGAGCGAAATTTAGCCCCTAAAATCATCCCTAGTATGTTTCTCTCATGCCACAAGACTGAAGAACAACCTAAAGATCTCTAGTTGTTGGACAGTGGATGCAACAATCACATGACAAGTAACAAAGAATTACTTTCATGCATTGATTCTTTAATCTCATCTAATATTACACTTGGAAATGATTACTTAGTCAAAGTTCAAGGAAAATGAATTTTTCCTATTCTTACTAAACAGAATGTAAAGAAAGACATATACAATGTCTATCATGTTCCAAATCTGAAACATAATTTGCTAAGTGTAGGACAGCTCATTGAGCATGGCTATAAGGTACTTTTTGAGGGAGCATCTTGCAAAATATATGACAAATACCCTGGTAGAAAATTAATTTCTGAAATCCATATGACTCCGAATAGGATGTTTCCCCTTACCCTCAGAACTGCAAATCTGAGTCAACCATATGCACAAAGTGCATCAACCCTGAATGAAACAATGGTTTGGCATACAAGATTTGGACATCTACCATTTCAGAGTCTAAGTCTTCTTCATAAGAACTCCATGGTCAAAGGTCTTTCCATCTTTAAAGAGAAAATTCCCCCATATGAGTCTTGCATACTTGGAAAACATAAGAGAACTAGTTTTCCATAGTCTTCCAATCAAGCCAAACAACATCTTGAACTTGTTCACACTGACCTATGTGGACCAATGCAAATAGAGTCAATAGGTGGTAGCTTTTACTTTCTAACGTTTATTGATGAACTGCAAAAATTTTAGCAAGAAATCGTCGAGTAGCCACCAGAAGAATATATGCCTATCTAACCTTAATGAATCCCTTTTGTTCCAATTCAACATGAATTCAATTAAGATTTATGTATGTTCCATATCGCTCCTTTCACTAGGGATTTTATAACTGATGAATCTTTTTAAAGCCTTCTTGTTGATAGTTAAACTTGTAAGAAGAGTCAATGTTCATATTTTATGTGATTTCCGAAGTTATTCCTAAGTGTAATTCTATTGGTTATTCCTAAGTTTAATTGTGAAAGGGTTTATTGATAACTCAAGTCTTTTAGGTCTTTTATAGTATAAATAAAGACATTATATCGAATCATTTTGATCACTCATTGAATATAAGTACAAGGGAGTAGTACACACTTATCTAGGAGGCTATTCTTGGTTTGTGTCAGGGTCTCTTTGGTCTTGGTTTCGTGAAGAAGCATTATATAACATTGTACATGTTGTTGGAATCTATACTGAGGAAATTTTGCAGGGTTTTCTCCCCCTTAGGGTTTCCCTGAGAATATGTATTTTTGTTCTACAAATATCTATCTTTCAGTTATGATCCTTTTACATATTAAATAATAATATTCATATAAAATATCATCTCTCATGAAAAATCAATAATCAGATCATTTACATAAGCTCTTGTCTTAACCCCGTACTAATCCTTTCACCGGTTGTGAGTTTTTCCATTCTTCTGGTAGAGTGACGCATTAAATTTTGTATAACCACTATGAGATATAACAACTATCATTTCTTTTCATAATCACACTTCATCTTCAAGACAGTCGAAACCATTGATTTTGCAAAACTCTTTTCCTTGGATCTTGTTGTAGATATTCTGAGAAATTAACATTTAACTCTCACTTAACCATCTTCTCAATGAATTTAATTCAATTATCTTTTCAGCGATTGTATTTAATTAAATATGTTCTTTGCTTCTCCCTTACAGTTATCGATTAATTTCATTTGCATTTGCTAACGTCTCCAATTTAAATACCAAATTAGATAACAATAGTTACAAAAAAAAATGCAGTTCAGTTTAGTAGTAGTTATCGTCACCTAAACTTTAATTATTTAATGATGATTGTAATTATTCATCGTCCCTAGCGTAATTTGATATAACTAAATCCACTGATTGATTACAACTAGCACAACAGCTAAATAGTCGCCGGTGAACGTCGAAAGACTGATAAGATGAAACGAATCCTTAAAAGAATATATTAAATTTTATTATTGATTAACAAATAAATGGTTGAGCCTCATTTATCTGGTGTTAATATTTTAATTTCTGTTAATCACTTAATTGGCAATCAGTTAGCTATCAAAGTAATTTTAAAATATGATTAGGTAAATGTAAAAAAGTAAACACATAAACGAATGTCTTTATAATAGCTAGAAAGTTAATGATTGAAATCACAGCCATTTATTTTGTGTGACTACTAAAAATATTCCAGCCATATTTAACACTGTCCATAGAAAACTTATCAAGCACTAAACCCCTATTAAATATGTCCATTGTCAATAGGTATACGCCTTTTGACGTAATTATATATGGTAGTGATTATGGTGATGGAAGGATCACTACGTCTAGAGATATAACATTGTCATCGTCAAACGTATTGCAGTACATAATTATTGTGATTTTTTGCAACAACTTCCGTATTGACTTGTTTACATAAGAATGTTTCAGGTTCATCTCCAGTAAAGGATTGTAGCCTGTAATATTTATTTGTAGAATTGTTGATCTCTCTCCATTAGATAACAGTTGCAATTCTAGTACGAGTCGTGTAAATGACAATATCCTATGCTTGACAATCACTCTAGATCTCGTAATTATCGATAGCTTGGCTAAAACAAAATATTAAATCAAATTTTGATACCACAATATTTATTATACTTTTGCCTCAGAATAACGGGTCATAAATGGAACTGAAAGATGTTACCATGTGTGTGTATGTGTAATGAAATCAAGAAGTGTTCCACATGAAAACATATATATTATATTAATTTTCATGACTTACATGGATGACTTTATATAACAAATCGTAACTTGAGTGATGAATAGGTTTTTCAATAATGGTTGATTATATAACTACTGATGATAATTTTAGTCATATATAATTATGAAGATAAAGAAAACTAGTTTGATGTTTCATTTAGTGAAGTGTGAAATAATATGATGATGATGATGATGATGATTAACTTTCACTAAGACCAAATTGGTCTATCAAATCTTAAGAGGGTAAGTGATTACTTGTGATTCTTTAAAATTTTGTTTTTGTGCTCGAAAAACATTAAGAGAAGCTTTCTAAGATTACCATATTTATGTTGAGTTAAGAGATATATATTATTCATTATATAAATTATATTGTTATGGATCTATGATCATAATAAATAATAATATATGCTATGTTTTGTTTCCACTCTTAATATTAATATTAAAGATGTAAGGATGTTACGCATTAGAAGAATTTATAAGATGTTATATGTGAGAAGCATTTACAAAAAAAATCCTTTAATTATTAGTTAAACGATGATAGATATTGTCAACTTAATGGAAGGTGTTATAGTATTATTGTATTATAATAATGATTGGGTTTAATTTGGGTTAGTAAATTAGGATTTATTTAGTCTTAAATAAATAATTATTAATATTCATAATTATATTAAACAAATTATATCAATTATTATATTAATAATTGATCTCGTAATTAAGCAAAGATAATATAAGTTGAGTATATTTTAGAGAATTTGTAGTTAGTGTAAATATATGTCAGTATTGTGTGTTATGAATTATATATATATATATATATATATAAACATTTTCCTCATTAATAGAGATAGGAAATCCCTTCTTAATCTCATCCTTAAGCCTATTGGTAGACATTGAAATTTTGCTAAATTTGGAAGAAAATTTAACTAACGCAACATACAACATATTAGTTTATATATAAGACTTAAGGCGTAAGTTGCACAAACTTAATATTGTTTGATGTGAGGAGTTGCATGAAATTTTTATTTTGTTCAAGTTAGAAATTTGTAGACTCAACATTGCATTAAATAGTTCTTAATATATTGATTTGTTTGTTTATTGCATAAATGGAATATTCTTTTAGTTCCTTATAGTTGAAATTAGTATTGGATTGATATAGGATTGGTTATGGGCATAGATACCTTCATTCTCCTTAGAAAAAATTCCAGTCTTGATACCTTAAATGGTCAAAATCGATCAGATGAATCCTAGACTATGAGCGTTGATTATGCGTCTTGAAGATCCTAACCTTACAGGTATAGGATGTGGAACGAGTATACCTTTTTATATTTCTTTATATTATATGTGATTGATGTGATTGAATATTTGTATGTTAGGTATATTAAATGTTACATGTTATTGTATTTCTAACCCTTGTCATGAAGTTGCATAGGCAATATAACTTGGTTCATCAAAAATTAAAGTGATGTTGATTAACAATAGTTCAAATACCTATTTGTCATCATTGTAGATAAATTTATTTTGCTTTATATAATTGTTGTAATGGATAATCTCAAGACTTTGTTTATCTCAAAAAAAAATATTACTTCATTGTTTTAGCTTACCTTTGTGTTGATACAAAGGGAACGTTACATATGGTATTAGAGCGGGTTCCACTCTGCGACACTGGACTCGTTACGCCTTCCATTGTTTTATATTTTATAGTTAAATATGTATCGCTAGTACAAATTAAATTTTGTGCATGACAAGTATCATGGTTATAGGGTACAGGATGAGTAGACTTTAGGTTGCGAGAGTAAGAGGAATGGTTCGTCCAAGTATGTCAATAGCTGAGGGATCTGTTCCACTAGGAGAAGGACAAAATAATGAGAAAGACAAAGTTGCAGTGGGTGATGTCGTGGGAATGATGAGGTCTTTTGAAAGGATGCTTTTGGCGTTGATAAATAGCATAGACCACGATAAGGGCATGGAGTTTTTTCTCAATGAGGGATCGCAACACCCTCCTATGGTGAGTGGTAGTGTTCATAGAGAACTCAAGAAGGTAAAATTTCCCGAGTTCATGGGTTCTACAGACGTTTTAGCCACCGAAGCTTTGTTGGAGAATATGGAAATGTGTTTTGCATTGCGTTGTTATACCTCCAACATGAAATTTTGCATGGCAGTCTTTCAACTAAAAGGGAGTGTGCTTATTTGGTGGAAGAAACTCTTACCACAACTGAACATGGTCGTTGAAGACATGTCATGGGAATTTTTCGAGGAACGATTTTGAGAGGAATGAATTCATTAAGCACTAGATTAATGATTTAAATGCCTTATGACAGGGAAGTTATACAATACCAGAGTATGAGGCCAGGTACATGGAACTACTCAAATATACTCCACATCTGAACATGAAGAAATTAAAGGTTAAAAAGTTTGTGTTTGGTCTCAACTTCAACATTCATGCTACGATGAGGATTTTAATGCCTCATACTTTGCACGATGCAATACATAAATATTGTATTGTTAAAGAAGAGTTGAACATTGGGGGTCAAGGTAGGACTCCTTCCAGTAAGGTAGGATAGACACCACATCTAGCATTGCAGTAGCAGACACTTGTTAGGAAGACTTACAGGCACTAAAATACACCTAGACGACATGTATTTTCTACGCCATGTAGACCAAATACTAGTTACAGTACTATGTACATAGTCTTAGCATCAGAAGTCACTCCTGGATTGCTTGCAGAAGTAGAGCCCAACGCCCATCAGTTTATGTCACGATTTGTGGATGAAAGGGGTGATCGAATGGAAGTAAACTCGGACGATATTGTTTCGACTCTAGAACTAGGCCAGGCATGCATGGGCAAGTGAGGTCTTAGATGTACTCTAGAGAGTGAGTTGTAGTAAGGGTGAGTAGGGGGAAGACTTGTATCAGAGAGATGCAAAGGTCTGTTGTCAACATCAGGTTTCTAGCAGACTGTAGGAGAATGCATTTAAACGCGAGATCTTCTTACATTCAAACGCAGAAAACCAGAGAATACAATAGTGTCACAATAAATCCTTTATCATAACACAACTACAATAATTCATGTGAATCAATCAATCATGAACTCCCTCAGTATGAGATGAAAACTAGATGGAATAAGGAAATTGTCTTTCATTAAACAAGAAATCTTAAATACAGATGCATAACCAGAGAACTAGAGTGCCTGTTAAAACATTACAATCGGGAGCTCTGCTCTACCATCGATACTTTACAAAATACAAAGACTGAGTCTATATACTCAGAAACATTCGCCTATCAGAGGCATGTTCAGTCATCCAAGGCATGGTTTCCCTTCAGCCGAATTCGGACGGATAACTTTCGTCAGACGCCACCTTAACTGCACATGGCTCCTGCAGGGGAGATAGTTGCAACATTAAAGGCCAACATGGCGTGCACAGACTTTCTTTGGTCAGATGAGCACCAGCCATGACCCTTTGGAGAAAATCTGTGTATAGGACCGTCTAGGGTAGACCGTCTGCCGGAACCCCCATACCTTGCATTCAATAAGTGAGTTGAGGTTTCAACTACCTCTGTTCAGCTTCATTTAATTCTT
>JZKD02S2270505.1:100366-117163 GCA_000966675.3 Picea glauca | reverse complement strand
TCTTCTTGGCTCTCCCCCAGGTCTGATTCATATTCATCATAAATAGGGACCATGGGGTGGTTCTTCTTGTTGACTGGCTCTTCAGTATCTTTATAGTGATCAAATGTAGGATAAGCTTGCTGCTCATCATCACTATTATATACATCAAAAAGGGCGTGTCCTTCATTGATATGATCCTCCTCCAGAATAGTGATCCCGTAAAAAATTTATATTTTAGGGATAGTGGGACCTGCTGGTTCTGGTTGCTCATACATAATATTTTTCTCTTTAATCCCAGGTAAAAATATATCGTGAGAAACCCCCTGGAGGAAAAGAGAAGAATCCTCTTCCACAACTAACCCCTCTTTTAAAAAGAGAGGGTCTTCATCATCATGAGTAGAGTTGCTAGGAACATTTTCTTCAACCCAATATCCAGGTGAGTCATCTACCATGGACCACATTTGCTCTATAAACTCACAATTTCCACAAGAGGCATGTTGATCGTTATGAATATCTAAAAGAGTAGAGGCATTTGATATAATGTCAGATGCTTCTGTTCTAGGGCTAACATAATTAATATCATTCAAAAACTCTATATTTTCCTGGAAAATGCTTTCCTCCACAATAAAAACTTCATCATGGACCTGGTCTTCAGGGCCAGCAGAGGCTTCATGAAGCGAAGAAAACTCCTCACAAAAATTCTCATACAAACAATTAGCTGGAAAATAATCTTTACAAAATGAATTGAAAGCTGTATGAAAACCTGTTAAAGAGTGTATGCTTGCAGCGGGAAGAGACCGACACCATTCAAAAGAAGCTCCCTTCAATGAATACCTGAAGATATTAATCTGGACATCTTCATGCATGATATTAAGAAGATGAATAACCTCATGAAAGTCCAGTAAATGATCAGTTGGTACCTCCCAACTCTTTGCGTGAAATTCAGGGAGGAAATTTTCCCATATGTATCTATCAGGAAGTGCATTAGGAAAACCAACAATCTGGGAAAAGTCACAGAAAGAAAACCTTTTAGCTAATATTTTCTCCATATCGAACCAGTGGAGTCGTTGATTGATCCTTGAATCATGGAGTCACCAGGTGAAAGATTTACAGCTTCGAATGTGTCTAGTCCTTGTTCACCATCAAAGGCCAGATATTAATGTTGTCGTTACCCCAGGAAGCTTCTCAGGCTGAGAAAGCAGTTGTTGAAACCTTCTCGAGAAAGAGAAAGCTCCTTAGGGCCATCTTTCAGGTGTGCTAAAAATAGCTACAGTTGAAACAATGAAGTGGAAACAATGGAGTCACCACAGTGGAGTCGCCAAGTGCATAGTAGAAATATTTAAGGGCTCTGATGTCTGATGCACCTTCAGAATCAGAGGCTCAATGTCGTTCTGCCCAGGGAAAATATTCAACTTCGTCCCCGGCAACGGCGCCAGAAATGTTAGCATCGGAAGTCACTCTTGGATTGCTTGCAGGAGCAGAGCCCAATGCCCATCAGTTTATGTCACGATTTGTGTATGAAAGGGGTGATCGAATGGAAGTAAACTCGGACGATATTGTTTCGACTCCAAAACTAGGCCAGGCATGCATGGTCAAGTGAGGTCTTAGATGTACTCCAAACAGTGAGTTGTAGTAAGGGTGAGTAGGGGGAAGACTTGTATCAGAGAGATTCAAAGATCTGTTTTCAACCTTAGGTTTCTAGCAGACTGTAGGAGAATGCATTTAAACGCGAGGTCTTCTTACATTCAAACACAGAAAACCAGAGAATACAATAGTGTCACAATAAATCCTTTATCATAACACAACTGCAATAATTCATGTGAATCAGTCAATCATGAACTCCCTCATTATGAGATGAAAACTAGATGGAATAAGGAAACTATCTTTCATTAAACAAGAAATCTTACATACAGATGCATAACCAGAGAACTAGAGTGCCTGTTAAAACATTACAATCGGGAGCTCCGCTCTACCATCGATACCTTACAAAATAAAAAGACTGAGTCTATATACTCAACAAAATTCGCCTATCAGAGGCATGTTCAGTCATCCAAGGAGTGGTGTCCCTTCATTCGAATTCAGATGGATAACTTTCGTCAGACACCACCTTAACTGTGCATGGCTCCTGTAGGGGAGATAGTTGCAACATTAAAGGCCAACATGGCGTGCGCCGACTTTCTCTAGTCAGATGAGGACCAGCCATGACCCTTTGGAGAAAATCAGTGTATAGAACCGTCTCGGGCAGACTGTCTGCTGGAACCCCCATACCTTGCATTCAATAAGTGAGCTGAGGTTACAACTACCTATGTTCAGCTTCATTTAATTCTTTAGCGAGGACCAGGATCAAAGTCAGGCTAAACTGGTCTTGTAGGATGCGGTATTCCCTTCTGTGGCAAAACCCGACGCTTTGGCACCTTTGCATAACGCTCTTCCTTTCTCAAGTGACCGCGGGTTGTGACCCTCCGTTTATTCTCAAAGGCACTTTCGATGTTCACAAATATGGAGGGGCTGATCCTTGCTTATCATAGTTGCGATGAGTGAAACGCCGAGATGGTTAACTTTGGCGCCACACATCCTTCTAAAATCTGACGATCCGAGACCCGCGCGAAGATGTTGTGGGCCTGAGCCTTGGACATTCCCGGCACCTCGTGTATCAAGAATATGACGGAGCTGATCCTTGCACCTCGGAGTCACGATGGGAGAAACACCGAGATGGCTCAATTGGACGCCAAGTGTCCCCTTTGGATGGACGGCTGAGAATGCTCTGTAATACTGTGGGCCCAACTTTGGGTGCCTTCGGTTCTTTCGAGTTTCGAGGTTTCGAGATATAGGGCAACATGGAACCGTCACCCTTCGAACTCCTGAATGCCGAAATGATGACATGACTAGATCTCGCACCACGCGTCCTCTGGATGGACGGATGTTATCTTTCCCTGCACACAATATGGGCGCTATCCATTGCACTAACCTCGGCGCAACTTCATTAATCGCGATTTCTTGCCAACCATTGATCTTCTCCTTTGGATGAATCCAGACTGTTGACACTATAATTTTGCCCGCTCGCTTGATTTTAGGCCCGAGAAGGACTTCTTCTGTGAGCTGTGCTTGGGTGCTCCTCGTGCAACCTACAGACCTGGATATCCCGATGCCGAAGACAAGAATTGTCTCTAACACATAGCACAACAACAAGAATATTAATGTCATTCTAAGCAACGAAAACAATATAGACATGTTCCGTAAAACATACCAGGACCGCAAACTCCTAGGCTAGCAACTTCTTCCTCTGGAACTAGAAGCACCGGCCCGAAGAATGGATGTTGGAATTGTGGAGAGCCACACTACCAAAGAGATTGAACTATTGAGAAGGAATGATTTGTTGGATTAGCAGCACATATGATAGTGGAAGATTTGGGCAAGGCCCATAGGATTCATGCAACAATTAATAACCTCCAGGACGAGCATCAGTCTAAAGTACTTGAGACTTCAGGTATAATAGATGATCAACGGTTTAGTGTTTTGATAGATCTAGGAGCTATTGATATTTTTTTATCTAGTCCTGCTCTTAAAAGAATTAAGGTGAAGGCAGTCGAACAAGATGCGTTTAGATATGTGGAAATGGCATCTGGTTCCAAGAAAAAGGTTGGAGGAAAGGTTAAGCATTGTAACATTAACTTGGTTGATTTCGTCACAAGTTTAAACCTGTATGCCACATTCTTGGGAAATTACGACATTATGATTGGAATGGATTGGTTAGAATCATGTGATGCGATACTTAACTATAAGAGAAAATGATTAAGTTTGATTGATGATTTGGGACAAAGTAGAGTAATTGTAGGAAGAAACCAAGGAGTGTAATTGAGATTTATTTCTTCCCTACAACTACAGAAAATTATGTGCAAGGGATGTAATTTATGTTCCATATTAGCACTTAATGAAAAGGGGGACATAGAAGGATTATAAAACCTTCCTATAGTGTTAGAGTTTGTTTATTTTTTTCTTAAAGAATTATCAAGTTTATTGTTGAAAAGAGAATTATAATTCATTATAGATATAAAGCATAGAACAAAATCGATTGCTAGAATGCATTATCAAATGTATGGGAAATTATCAAAATGTTCTTTTTACTAGAAAAAGAACCATTATTTGGGACATATCATTTATGGAAAAGGTATCGATGTGAATCCAAATAAGTTTGAGGCTATAATGGAATGGCCAGCACCATCGAACGTGCAATAAGTACATAGTTTTATGGGATTATCAGGTTACTATAGATGCTTTTTTGAAGGATTTTCAAAGATAGTTAATCCAATCACGAATATTCAGAAGAAGAATAAGAAATTTGTATGGTCATATAAATGCGCGGAAGTATTTCAGAAGCTTAAGGAATTGTTAAGGACAACATCGATGTTGAAGGTTCTGGATATGGACAAAGAATTCTTGGTATGCACAGACGCATCCAAGGAAGGATCGGGCGGAGTATTAATGCAAGAAGGTGGATTCATCGCATATATTTCAAGGAAGCTAAGAAAGCATGAGGAAAATTATGCTACACACGATGTGGATTTGTTAGCAATTGTTTATGCCTTGAGAGTTTGGAGACACTATCTTATTGGATGGAAATTCGAGTTGAAAAATAATTATTGTGGATAAGAACACATTTTTAATCATAGTGACTTGAATGGGTAGAAAAGGAATTGGTCAGAACTTTTAAGTGAATACAATTTTGAGATCATGTCTATCAAAGGAATAATTAATAGAGTGGTAGATGTGTTGAATCAAAGACCTCACATTTTCTCAGTAATACCACTACAGATAAACCTTCGAGAAAATATTTTAGCATTACAGATTGATGATGACTGGTACAGGGAAGTAAAATACAATATTGAACAAGATACGATGTTTGTACCTAGATATGAGGGACATTCTTTGGACAGTGACGAACTTTCAATATAAAATAGAAAAATTTATGTACCACCAAATGACGAATTAAGAAAGTTAATTTTGAACGAAGGTCATTGAGCGATGTATATGGCTCATCCTGGAGTCACGAAGATGAAGGCATACCTTAAACCTTTATTCTTTTGGACGAGAATGAAGGATGACATAGTTAATTATGTGGTGGGATGTCTTGAATTTCAGCAAATGAAGGCTAAACATAGACATCTGGCGAGATTGTTTCAACCACATGCGATTCCTAAATCGAAATGGGAAGTCATTTAGATGGATTTTATTGTTGGATTTCCACTAACAGAAAGGAGACATGATTCTATTTTTGTAGTTGTTGACACTTTGATGAAGAGTTCACACTTTGTTCCATTTCAAACAATGTTTCAAGCGTCAAACATAGCTAGAGTTTTTGTTAGTGAGATTTTGAGATTGCATGGTGTACCAAAGAAGATAATATCTGATAGAGGAATAGTATTCACTGGATGTTTTTGGACTAGTTTCCAAGAGTGTTATAACATATCACCCTGAAATAGATGGACAAACAGAAAGAACGAATCAAATTTTATACGATATGCTTCGAATGTATGTGATTGATCAATAAAAACATTGGGAAGATTTTTTACCATTGGTAGAGTCTGCATACAACAACAGTTATCAAAGCACGATAAAGATAGCACCTTTTGAGTTTTTATACGGATGACAATGTAGGACACTCTTGAGTTGGGACCGACTAGAAGATAGGGTCCTAGTGGGACTAGAATTGATCCAAGAAATGGAAGATTGAATGCAATCCATAAGGAAAAGGATTAAAGAAGTGAAGGATTGAAAAAAGAGTTATGTGGATGTGCATCGTATAGATTGCAGTTATGAAGTGTTTTTGTGAGTAAATTCGCATAAGAGATCGATTAAATTTGGAAAGGGTGCTAAACTCTCTCCAAGGTTTGTGGGGCCTTTATAAATTGTAAAAAATAAAGGGCACGTGGCTTACCAACTAGCCTTACCTAATTCTTTGAGGCATATGCATGATGTGTTTCATGTTTGTGGTGAACCAACCTGGTTCACTATGTAAATATCTAATATAAATAGAACAATACACAATAATCCATTTAAGGATAGTAAATGTACTAATAATAATGTATAATAATATTATATGAATGAGATACAATAATAATGAGAGCCTTATATACCCACGCAGGGGTGCCCTTCCATGAAGAAACGTGATCTTTCATTGGGAAGGTGTCTCTTTATTCATTATTCATTAACTATTATAATGTATTTATATTTTTTATTATATATTATGTTCATAATATTGCCTTCTCCTTAAAAATGCTTTGTCCTCAAAGAATACTTATGAAAGACTTCTCTCTTTCTCTTGCTTGTAATATCGTCTCCTTATTATTTATTCCTAAATTAGTGATCATTGAGGACTTGAAATGTTAGGATCTTCTAAGCATTGCATAGAACCATCGAATTGTAAGGGAGTCCTCCCACCTTAAATAGATCTTATGCACAATGGGGCTTTTATGGGGTTCTTGTAGACAATTTGATGTATTTTGACTCCCATGATAACTTCTACCTTGAGCATCATTTGTAATGGAGGTAATACTTTTTGACATATTTTTCATTTGTTTTTGTGGATACATTGATTGGTTGAAGTATCAACTTTTGTGATTAGGATGTCTATAAGGAATTCGTGCAACCTGATATTTACTTCGTGTACCTGCAACATCTTTTTCATTAAAACTTGGAATTGAGTTTTCTTCATAGCCCTGGCTTGTTTCTACTTCGACATGTGAATACCTCTTTACATCAATTGAATCCCTTTGAGTTGTAAAGTTGACTGGGTATGTATTAATTGTTTTATTCACCATCAGGTTTTTACCATTTGAAGACTTATGTAGTTCCATAGGTTCAGTCATTGTCTCTTTATATACCAATGATTCTTTATTGATAAGTTTTTCTAACTTTTCCTGTACCGTCTTCTTATCACTCTTTATATTCTTAATTTGGGTGAGTAAACTTTGATTATGAGGTATTAGACGACAAATTTATGTGTCCTTGTCTATGACGATTTCATCACATTCTTTTTGGATCTCAAGTATTGATTGTTCTTTGTTTGACAATAGTATTTTGGATATCTGATCAAGATCTTTTGATGTTATATTTAATTTGACTTTACTGAGACGTCATGTAATTTTATATTTTTCTTCTTGTAGGAAAACATTAAAAACTTTTTTTCAAGGTTTAACATTAAAAAATTTATTGAGAGTTTTCTATTGGTCATTTTGGTACTCTTTTTCTTTCGGTTTGGTGATTTTTTTGGATTGGTCACAATTTTTTGGTATCCTTTGGTACAGGTCATTTTTTCCAAATTTTTGCATATAAGTTAGGATTTCATCCCCACTTTCAGCATCTCATTCTCTTTTTCTCTTTGCCATAGGATCAACCCCACCAAAGTGTGACACAGAACCTTCATTGTTGCTTTAGAAGTGTCGTAATTAGGTGGTAGATCCTACCTTTACATGTATGCCCTAGGTAGATTATTTGTTGCATTTTTGGCATCCATGTTGTCAGTTATGACTATAGGCTTGGGAGTCCTCGTCAGTCCTGTCATGATTACATAATGAAGCCTCATTCTTTTGTTCATCATCATCCTAGGCCTTACCCTCGGGAATCCCTAATGAGCATTCTTTGTTTTCATTCAAGCTCATTTTGAAATTGGAAAGCAACATCCAATGAGACTATATTTATTTGTTTCGATCTCGTCTGGATTAACTGAAAAAATTAGCACCTTGGAATCTTCTTTAAGCCCTTTTCAGAATCTCTAAAAATGAAAAGATTGTTGAGCGATCTTGTTCTCCTTCATGCTCGCCAAACTCAAATTTGAAGGAACATATGTCTAGCGGTAGTTTACCCCTTTCCAGTCTGGATGGCTAATTTTATGAATCAAGGTATGCTCTAGGAACTTCGACATGCTAGAAGAGTATTCTCATGCATAAGTTTAAGCCTTTTTCGGGCTTGAGAGACTAAATCTTCGAAAAAGGAACATTCTCCTTGGTTTTGATTTATCACCTTTTTCAGTCCTTGGAGATTACTTATGAAAAAGGAACCCCCCCAGAGTCCATAGTTAATCTCTTTTCAGACACCCTAAAATTGAAAATATCGTCGAGTGACCTTGTTCCTTCACACTCGTTAAATTTGGTCCAGAATAACATCTATTGGCATGAGTTTAACCCTTTTTCTAGCTATTAGATTATAGTAGAAAAAGGTATGCCTCAAGAGATTTGTCTCACTAGGAGAGTTCTCCTCAGTTACTTTTATACTTTTTTGGTCTAAGGAGACAAAACTCAGAAAAAGGTTGTGAGTCCATAGTTAAGATCTTTTCAGACTCCTTAAAATTGAAAATATTGTCGAGTGATCTTGTGATCCGGATTTTATGAGAAGAATGAAATGAATGCAGATTATTAATAGGTTCTTAACACAGAATAAAAGAGATACAGTAAAACTGGTTTTCTATTCAATAATGAAATAAGCTGAAACTGTAAAATGCAGCTGAAACAAGCTTGTTGGAATGGTGGCAGCTTATGTTTGAGAAGAGATGTGATGGATGCGCTCATTCGCAAGAAGATGATTACAATGAGGCTCTAAAGGAATTTTTACCATAATCAAGAATTCCAAAAACCCTAGAAATCCAAAAACCTAACCCTAGGAGATAAAGCGCCAAAAGTCATGTGGGCCCCGTTTGGGTAAGTTAGTACATCAAATTCTCGGGGTCATAACTTTTGCATATGATCTCCGTTTTAGGCGTATGATAGCCCGTTGGAAATGTATCATCGAGGAGATCCATTTTAGGCACAATATATAAGGAACTTGGATATTTCAAGCCTATATTCCCCCCCAAAAAAAACATTTTTTAGGGCCTCAAAACGGCTCCGGAAGTGAAAACTGTTAAAAAAGTAAATTACCAAACTTGCCAGAAAATTGTTTTGAGCCAGTTGGAAAAGTTGGATGGCCACCAATATCCACCTAGATAAATACTAGATCCTTAGGGAGAAATGGTCTCCATTACATTGAGGTCCCCCATCAGATGAGGAAATTTCTGTTGAATTTGGCCCCGGGTGAGCCACTTGCCTAGGTGCAGGAGTTGCCCTGCTTTGACAACTCGATATAGACGGATCCTTTGGTGTTGAGTGCCCTTGATCTGTGTGTCCACAATATGATCATTGTATTCTTGATGTATGCATTTAGATTTGAGCTCTATTGGTTTTAGTTGCTCTGCTACTTCTGAGGTGTCCAATAATGGTGGGAAATAAGGGAGAAGGAGATCCACATTGAACACTGGGTGCAATCCAAGGAAAGGAGGAATGTTGAGCTCAAAAGAATTATCCCCCATAGCCTTGGTGATGGTGTATGGCCCATAACGGAGTGGGAGAAGATTCCGATGGGGTCTTGTAAGGCGTTCTTTCTACAAGTGCAACCAAACTTTGTCTCCCAACTGAAACTTATGTGGCACCCAATGTTGATCATGGTGTTGTTTCTACTTGTAATTGGACTTATGTAGGATATCCTGAACCTGTTGATGGATGTGTTAGATCTGCTCAATGAACCAGGTGGCTTTGTCAGCTTCAGTTGGAGTAGGAGATGAGTCAGTCAAGGTGACCGCAAGGGGAATTGCAACATCTATGGGACCCAATGGTTGGAATCCCAACCTCACCTGAAAGGGGCTGTGGTCAGTTGAGCTATGCAGGGATCTATTGTAGCTATGTTGGAAATAGGGAAGGCTCTCATCCCATGTGCGAGGGTGATTTGAATTATACATGTGAAGGATATGCACAATCATTTGATTTACGACCTCGATTTGGCCATCTGTCTGGGGGTGGAAGGTCGTGGATTTGGTGAGCTTCGTGTCCAGCAATGACCAGAGGCTCGACCATAATGTGTTGAGAAATCGATTGTCTCAATTTGAGACAATGGTTTGTGGGAGCCCAAAATGTACCCAGACTTGTTCAAAGAAGAGCTTGGCAGTGGCCTCTACTATGATGCTCTTATTGCAAGCAACCAGAATCACCATCTTAGAAAAGCGATCAACAACCACAAAAACACATTCATTTCCCCACTTGGTGGACGGGAGGCCCGACATGTAGTCCAATGAGATGGATTCCCATGGCCTATCATGAGTAGGAAGAGGGGTGTACAGGCCCTATTTCTTAATGGTCGGTTTGGCAATAACATAAGCATTGCATCTTCTGATATACTTGTTGACTTCCTGTCGAAGTTTCGGCCAGTAGAAATGTTTTTGTAGCATCACCACTATCTTTTCAACGCCGAAGTGTCCTGACAACCGACTGTAGTGGGCTTCCCAAATCATCTTCACTCACTTGATATAACAAAGATATGGCCCAAATGACACAACAACCCATCCTAAAGATGGAAATTATTGACAACTACATTTGCACCCAACATTTGGTAGGTGGTGGCGAAGTTTGGTTCTGTCTCATAGAGTTGGGGCCATCCAGAGGTCTCATGGTCAAAAGAGTCTAGAACCGTGGTGAGTGTTGCGACTGGTGGTCTGTTGAGGAAATTAGCGATGCAATTGGTGCTTATTCTTTTATAATTGATGTTGAGGTGGAATTGCTGCAAGTATGTGGACCACTTCTGATGGCAGTCATTCTGCAATTTTCCTTGTGTCTGCATGAACTGCAGTGGCTTATGATAAGTGTGGATGATTGTCTCCTTCCCTAGAAGGTAATGTCTCCACTGGCGGTAGGCTTTCACAATGGAGTACATTTCTTTTTCATAAGTAGGGTACTTACATACAACATCGGATAGTGTCTCACTATGATAGGCCACGGGGTGTTCGTGTTGACTGAGAACAACACCCACAACATAGTATGAAGCATCTGTCTCAATATCAAAGGGTTGTTGCAGGTATGGTAGTGAAAGTACTGGGGATGAGCACAAGCGTTGATTCAAGTCATCGAACGCTTGTTGTTGGGACCGACCCCATGCAAATTTCTCCTTACCACCACCCCTGGTTATTTGGCTGAGGGCCCATGCAATATGGGATAATCCCAACACGAACCTGTGGTAGAAATTGTCAAGGCCTAAGAAGCTTCAAAGCTCAATGAGTGTGGTTGGGGCTGGCTAGTCACAGATGACTTTGATCTTGGCTGGATCCACATCTATACCATGTTGATCAATGATGTAACCCAGGTAATGGACCCTGTCCATGTCGAAGGAGAATTTTTCCAAGTTGGTGTATAACTTGTTTTGTCGCAGGGTGTGCAGAACCTATTGAATATGCTGCAAGTGTTCGGCCCAACTCTTGTTGTAAATGAGAATTCCATCCAGATACACCACTACAAAAGTATTGGTTAATGGTTGCAGGATATCGTCCATCATCCTCATGAAAGTGGTCGGAGCATTTGTCAAACCAAAGGGCATGACCAACCATTCAAAAAGGCCTTCCATTGACTTGAAGGCTGTCTTCCATACATCTTTTTGTTCTATCGGGACCTGGTGGTAGCCAAAATTTAGATCAATCTTACTGAAGTATTTGGCCCCTATGAGTTGGTCAAGGAGGTTGTCAATTCGGGGAATCGAGTACTAGTTTCTTACTGTGATTTTATTCAAAGCCCGATAATCAATGCAGAGTCGCCAGGTTCCATCTCTATTCTGTAGCAGCATGATTGGGCTCCTTCAAGGTGATGAGATGGGGTGTATGTGCCCATTGTGGAGAAGTTCTTGGATTTTTCACTTGATCTCCTCATTCTCTAATAGAGAGCTTCGATAGACTGTCCCATTGGGAAGCGATGCGTCGGGGGTCAGATCGATGGGGTGCTTGACCTGGCAGTGCAGAGGTACCTCGATAGGTGAGGAGAAGATATCCGAGTATTCTTCCACTAACTTATCTACATTCTTCTGCTGTGTGGAGAAGTCTACCACAGAGACCATGGATGTGGTTGTGATCTTTTGCTTATTCTGAGAGAGAATCACGAAGAAGACAAACTTCCCTGTCTGAGAGATGAACTTCCTGCATTTCTTAGCAGAGATCAAGGAAATATCACTAGGTGGGACTGCCTCGAGTATCCTATGCAATTTCATATTCAAAGTAATAATAACACTACAAGGCCTAGACTCATATACAAAATGACGTTTCCATAAATAAGGTTGGCTCGAAAGAAAATCACAAACTTAGAGAGGAGAAACATCACACAATACCGCGTCTTTGAAGGGCTTTATGCCTTACCCCAGTTGGCACTGTTGGCTGACGTGGAGATCGCTTCCTTGGTGGAGCCATCCAATGGTGTAGGGTTGTGGGTGCGGCGTTGTCGATAGGGCCAACCACTTAACAAACTCTACTGAGATGAGGTTATTTTGGCTACCGCTATCAATGATGAAGTGCAGCGGGGTGCCTTTTACCCACATCTGTGAATGGAAGAGGTGATCTCCTTCTTCTGTCCCATCTGGTTCACCATGATGGAGCTTGGTGGTAGCAAAGGTGGCACTGGGTTCTGCGTCAATTATCCATCTTCCCCTTTTTGGTTCTGGCTCGGAGTCAGAATCCGCATCTAATTTAGAGGCTTTCACTTCGACCACCAACGACTGCTTTGAGCAATAATCAAAAGTGTTATGCCAAGGGCTCTTATGGAAGTCGCACTACTTCTCGGTATCTTTCTTTATCTTTATGATGTCCTTCATTGCTTACGTCTTAGACTGGTTGTCTTGATACTGTCCATATTTTCTCTTTCCTTTGTTCTATGGGTTGGGGCCTCCCTTTGCTGGCCTTTGTTGTGAGGGGTTCCCAGACCCAAATTGCCGCATCTTTTATTTGATCTTCTTCTTGATTTTGATGGCATATCGGTAGGCCACGCCCAAGGATGAGATGTCCAGAAATTCCATTTTAGTATGGATGTATCTATGTAGAGCACCGCAATACTTGAGCACCAAATGTTTCTTTGAATATTTGATACCCAGCTTGGTGCGCAAGGTATGGAAGATATTTGTGAAATCTGGCACTGCCTGGTCTCTTTCTTGCCGTAGTGTGGTCCATTTAGTATACAAGTCATCATAACTTCCGAAAGGGTAGTATTGTTCCTTAATAGCATCCTTGAAGGATTCCCAGGTGGCTATGACTGTAAATAATGAGGTTTCCTCTATTTCCTTTTGCTCATAGAACGTTTCCCACCAATCTTTGATGGGGAACGACTTTGAGGAGCGCAAAAGTAATATTTTCTCTATTTGAAAAGTTATGGACAAAAAAATACCCTTTTGGCAGATTCAACCACTTATCTACAACATCTGCATCTATCTGACCTTCCAATATAGGAATATCAAAGTTTATTTGTACCTTTAAGGGGGCGGCACCTCTACTCGAAGAATATGTGTTGCCTGTTGGTAGCCGCCGAAGGATTTGCGTGAAACTATCCATCATCTCGTTCCTCTGTTGCGTGAGGGATTCATCAATAAAAAGTTTGAAAGGATCTCCTATCCCGTAATATTTATTTTATTCTTCCATGAGAGGTCACTTGGGCATGCGATATCTTTTTTCCTCAAGAGAAACAAACTCAAGACCCAACTCTCTGTACTCCGACCTCGTTGGGGACATGCATTAAGACGACATGGAGCAGACCACTCTAATACCATTGATCTGGATTTTATGAGAAGAAAAAAATGAATACATATTATTAACAGGTGCTTAACACAAAATAACAGAGATACAGTAAAACTATTTTTCTATTCAATAATGAAATAAGTTGAAATTGTAAAATGCAACGGAAACAAGCTTGTTGGAATGGTAGCGGCTTATCTCTAAGAAGAGATGTGACAGTTGCGCTCATTCACAAGAATATGATTACAATGAGGCTCTGAAGGTATTTTTACCATAAGTAGGAATTTCAAAAACCCTAGACATCCAAAAACCTAACCCTACGAGATGAAGCGCCAAAAGTCATGTGGGCCCCGTTTGGGTAAGTTTGTACATCAACTTCCCAGGGTCGTAACTTTTGCATACGATCTTTGTTTTAGGAGTATGATAGCCCATTGGAAAGGTATCGTCGAGTTGATCCATTTTAGGCACAATATCAAAGGAATATCCATACTGCAAACTTATTTTCCCAGAAAACATCGTTTAGGGCCTCAAAACGGCTCCAGAAGTGAAAACTGCTAAAAATAGTAAATTACCAAACTTGCCAGAAAATTGTTTTGAGCCAATTGGAAAAGGTGGGTGGCCACCGATATCCACCTGGATCATATTGTATTTCTCAAAATCGTTAAAATGGCTTTGAATAGACATTTTTTTGGTGCAAGTTTAACCCTTTTTCGAACTGACTAGACTAACTCCAAAAAAGGTACTCCCTGGAGTCTTCTTTTGTATTTTTTCAGACTCTCTAAACGTGAAAAAACTATTGATATTACCTTCTCTTGGCTCGTAAAAATTACATAGAAGGGGTCTCACTGTGTCATGCTTAATCGCATTGCAAGTCTCATCTCTGCGTCTTTGGCCTAATGTCAGTTCCATGTTTTTCTCAACTGAACCTTTGAAGCATTCCTTATACGCAAGCCCTGAATCACTTCTTGCCTCTACAATCTGACACCTTAACCCATGGAGGAATTTTCCCCGAGTGTTCTTGTCCTTCACATGTCTCCTTTACCTAAGCATTAGTATGTTCCATGCGTTTGGAACTAGTTTTCTTGCTTGCGACACTCGTTCCTCCTTTGTAAAGTAGCATTCTTTTATTATTTTTCATTATCTTTAAAAATTGAAAAAAGACAAAAAAATCAAATATTCCAAAAAGAGGGGACAGGAAATATACATTCTTTTTTTGGCAACAAAGATAGTCGCCTTTGGAAAAATCACATCCTTTTGTTTTTTCATCAAGCATTGGGATCTATTATGACCTTATGGAGTTTTTCTCGCTACATAGATTTGTGCCCTCCTCTATTTAGTTAGTCTTCCAAACATATGGAGAGTTTGTGTTTCCTCTTGCATCAAAAACTTATGTTAATGTCATGTTGCCTGAGTCTGATCATATTTCGTTCTTTTGTCCAAGGGAAGTTTTACCCAACCCAAGTCGATCTTTTTGTAGCTTTTCTCTTGAATTTAATGAGTCGGCCATCCAGAGAGTCCAGTCAAGTCCAGATTCGAAATCGATGATGTTATATACATGATCATCGATATCCTTCAATCTTATCCCGACGGATTGTTGAAGACCTCATGGTAGTGACTTATACACTCCCATTGTACTCCTATCTATTTTTTGAAGATCTTGAAGTTATTGCTTGAGCTATGAAGAATTCATCGTCAGTCACATGTGTCACTAGCTTATTGAAGATGCATACTATACTTGTATATATTCGACTAATTTTGAGATGTATATATGTTTTGTACTGCTCACAAATACACTTTGTATAGTTATATGACATGGATCTACAGTGTATTTGATTAGCAACCATGATTCAGTTCATCCCGAGCATGGGTATGCCTGCCTCATAGAGGCAATTCTTGTTTTGCATATGGCACCTACCAAACTCTGGTCTCGGGCTCACTCGATTTTGTGCATTGGTGATGATGTTGTAATGTATTTCAGCCATCAGTTTCTATTATGACCTCATACATTAGGGGGCATTTTTTATAGCCCTAAAATTCCCTACTCATTCCTACATGGCATTGTCCCTCTTACTTGCATAATTTTCCAAATCACTATTGAGAATCTCTACTTAAAAAAACAATTTTTAGAGCATGTACGTGCCCTGCACCACTACATCCCACGTACATATGATTTTTCCATTCTATACATCCTGCATACATATGCTTGTTGCACAATACATGACCCACATATACCTCCAAAAGTTGCAAAAATTAAAAATTTGTAAGGAATTTGGTGGAATTCATGGGATATTGAAGGTTTCCCAACCAATTCACCTGCTATAGCTCGTCCCCCAACCGAATAACCATGATTTTGTCATATTAAATGAGGTGTTGGGGTCTCATTTCAAAACTAAGCATAAGAATAGTGAAACTCTACCCAATTTCACTTCCCTTCTTTTCCCAAGCATTTGCTACCTTTTGTGAGCTACTTCCTCAGCATTCCCTCTTCATCCCCTTTTCTTCCATCCAATTCATTCCCTTCCCTTGAGGTGATTAGTATATTGAGAGAAGAGGCCTACTGAAGGTGCACTTGGAGAATTGTAAAGAGGATCCCGTACCAGGTTCACGGAATAGTAGCCGACAAGGATTGTAAGTTTCATTCTTTGTTTAATGAATAAAAGAATCTCTTTTCACTGTCCCAAATGATGATGTTTTGTGTATTTCTCTTTAATTAATAGATAACATTTGATATCTAACCCTAATTTATGAATATAATTAACATGCTTGTAGCCCTTGCTTTCCTAGTATTGGATGCAGGTCAACTTTGGGTGGAGACTTGCAGTCTTTGGAACTACATAACTTGAGGAGATCATCATCAGATGTGGGATAAAATGTACAGTTATTGATCCTCTCTTATACTTATTTTTGTTCATTTATTTTGGTATGTTTGTGGTAGAGTAGAAACTAGATTGACTTTTAGATGGTCATTTTCTCTGTCTATATCTTAAACCCTAGTATAGTTATAGGGGGATTTTCTCGCTAGCAGGTGATGCAAGAGCATCTCCCACATCAAGCGAGCCAGCGCGGAGGTGAAAGATAGCTGGACAAACGCCAGCACAAATTTTGAAATTTCCTTGAAGTTGTTGCACTAATCTTAAATGTGATAATTTAATGAAGGCACACTTGTATAATGTAATGGAACTTGAGCGGATTGCTCTCATCCTTAGTAGGTAGGAGGCATTTAAAGTAGTTAATGTATGTAGATAGAATTTAATTCTAGA
>JZKD02S2270505.1:87369-98802 GCA_000966675.3 Picea glauca | reverse complement strand
CATGGACACAGTGAAAAGACACGCAGCCAGTGCAATGGATCTGAGTGATTCTGAGAGTGAAGCTGAGGCTAAATGTGAGGAAGAAGTTGCAGCTAAAGATGCGTCAAACGAACGTTTGATCAGAGCTATTGCAAGGATGGGTGCAAGAGCAAAGATGGACATTCCAGTTTACGAGGGAAACTTGGATGCAGAGGATATTCTAGATTGGATTAGAGCTCTAGACACATACTTCGACTATGAAGATGTCGAAGAAGACAAGAAAGTCAAGCATGTTGTCACGAGGTTGAAAGGACATGCAGCATTTTGGTGGGATGAGCTACAAGCTGACAAACACTACAAAGGCAAGCAGAAGATCAAAAGCTGGGACATGATGATCGTGAAGATGAAGGCGAAATTCATCCCCGGGGATTATCAAATTACTTTGTTCAGGAGGATACAGAACCTGAGACAGAAGCTGATGATAGTGAAGGAATACACTGAGGAATTCTATAAACTGAACATTAAGGCAGGTCATCGGGAGAGCGATGCTGAGAAGGTTTCCAGATATATGAATGGTCTGAGATATGACATTCAGGATGAGATGAGCATGGTAACCATCCAGACAGTCGAAGACGCTTATCAATTGGCTCTAAAAGCTAAAGAGAAGCTGAGTTGAAAGAAAATTCAGAGGGGCAGAAGCAGAAGTCAGCCCAGAGGCAAATCGGTTGCCCAGGACAAATATCAGAAGCCCAAGGAAGACTGGAAGAAACCTCAGACTCGAATTGAGAGAGGTGGAAGTTCACAGCGAGGGCAATATGCTGAGCAGAGAGGGCAACATACTGAGCAAAGAGGAGATTATGCTGACAACGATACTTTTCCTCATACTAGAGGTAGAGGAAGAGGAAGAGGTGGAGTAATCACATGCTTCACATGCGGAAAGAATGGGCACAAGTCTTACAAGTGTCCAAATAAAAAGAAGGAGACTGGAGAAACTCACATCATCGAAGCACAGAGGCGGGATGTTGAGGCCGAAGACGCTAAAGGCGGAAGATCACTAATGATGCGGAAATCTCTTTTGACACCAGAGAAGGAGGTGGAGAGTTTAGTCCAAAGGACCAAACTTTTTAGAACTGCTTGCAAGACCAAGGACAAGGTATGCAAGGTCATTGTAGACAGTGGTAGCACGGATAATCTTGTTTCTACAGAGATGGTAGAGAAGATGGAGCTGGAGACCATTGATCATCCAAGCCCGTACAGAATTTTGTGGCTACAGAAGGGACACCAGGTAACTGTCACTAAATAATGTTTAGTTGAATTCAAGATAGGAGGATATAATGATAAGATATTATGTGATGTTATTCCTATGGATGTTTGTCATCTATTGCTGGGTAGACCATGGAAATATGACAGAAATGTGATTCATGATGGGAGAATGAACACATACACCCTAGAAAAGAATGGGAGGACACACATGTTGCTTCCGATCAAGGATAAGGAGGTGAAGCCGGAAGTAAGAAGCACAGTAATTCTCATGAGTGGGAATGAACTTCTTACAAAGGTTAAGAAGAAATAGGATCCACAATTATTTGTGTTCAGGAAACCGAGGATTGTTTTGACTAGCACAAAAGTGGATGATTTACTAGAAGAGATTTAGGAACTGCTAGAAGAGTTCGCTGATATAGCAGTGGACGAATTACCTCGTTCGTTGCCACCGATTAGAAGTGTGAGTCATCATATTGATCTCATAATAGGAGCCAGTTTTCCAAATAAATCCGCTTACAGATTGACACCGCAATAAAATGAAGAGGTTAAGAGGCAAAGTCCAGGAGTTGTTGGACAAAGGTTTGGTCAGGGAAAGCTTGAGTCTGTGTGCTGTTCCAACAATACTCAGTCCGAAGAAAGACGGAGGCTGGAGGATGTGTACTGACTCGAGGGCTATTAATAAGATAACCATTAGATACATATTTCCATTGCCGAGGATGGATGATCTGATGGATTGCTTAAGTGGAGAAAAATACTTTTCAAAGATTGATTTGAAAAGCGGATATCACCAGATTCGCATGAGGGAAGGTGATGAGTGGAAAATAGCCTTCAAAACCAATGAAGGGTTGTATGAATGGCTTGTTATGTCGTTTGGATTAACAAATGCACCAAGTACCTTCATTAGGTTGATGAACAAAGTCCTGAAGAAGTTCATCGAAAAATTTGTCATTGTGTATTTGGATGACACTGATCAGTAAATCAGTGGCAGAACACTTGAAGCATTTGGCTATAGTGATGCAGAGACTATAGCAGGAGAAGTTGTTGATAAATATGAAGAAGTCCTCATTCATGAAGACAGAGCTCATTTACTTGGGGTTTGTTATTTCTGCAGATGAGTTGAGGATGGATCCAGATAAGGTGGAGGTAATCAAGAATTGGCCATCACCGAGAAATATTTTTGAGGTGAGAAGTTTCCATGGATTGGCTAGTTTCTACCAAAATTTCATCAAAAATTTCAGTGGAATTAGCGCAGCAATGATGGATACAGTGAAGAAAAGACATAAATCTTTTCACTGGACAGAAGAGGCTGAAAAGAGTTTTAATCTGTTGAAACGAAAGATCACAGAACAACCAGTTTTGTTGTTGCCAGATTTCCAGAAAACATTTCAAGTGAAATGCAATGTAAGTGGATTTGCAATCGGGGCAGTCTTGAGTCAAGAAGACAGGCCGATAGCATATTTCAGCGAGAAGTTGAATGAATAGAAAGTGAAGTACTCCATGTATGATAAAGAGTTTTTATGCTATCATACAGGCATTGAAGAAATGGAGGCATTACCTGATCCCGAAGGAGTTTGTATTGTACAGTGACATTCATGCATTGTAGTTTATGACTCAACAAGAGAAGTTGAATCAAAAACATGTCAAATGGGTTGAGTATATGTAGAATTTCACTTTTGTGATTAAGCATATTTCTGGTACTGCTAACAAATTTTTTGATGCTTTGAGCAGGAAGTGTTTGTTGTTGCAGGAGTTCCGAGTCAAAACATTGGGTTTTGATGATATCATGGACATGTACGCAGATGATAAGGATTTTGGGGAAGCGTATGAAGTAGCTGAGAATCCGGTTCTCAGAGACAGAAGCCAATGGATAGAGTATATGATCCAGGAAGGATTTCTATTCAGAGGCAATCAACTGTGTATTCCAAAATGCTCCATGAGGGAGAACTTGTTAAAGGAAAAACACAATAGAGGATTGGTAGGACAGTTTGGTCAAGACAAGACGTTCACAAAATTGAACGAGTCATATTTTTGGTTGGGAATGCAAGAAAATGTCAAGAGATTGGTAGACAGATGTAGAATTTGCCAGCATTCAAAGGGAAGGAAGCAGAATCCAGGGTTTTATCAACCATTGCCCATACCAAAAAGGTTGTGGGATGTGATTAGCATGGATTTTGTATTAGGGTTGCCGAGAACACAAAGAGGTGTTGATTCAACCTTTGTGGTGGTGGATAGATTTTCCAAAATGGCACACTTCATTCCATGTCAGAAGACCAGTGATGCAACTCACATTGCGAACCTATTTTTCAAAGAGGTCATTCGACTTCATGGTTTGCCGAGGAGTATAGTTTCGGATCGAGATACTAAATTCATAGGGCATTTTTGGAGAACCTTATGGAAGAATCTAGGAACTAAATTGTTGTTTAGTTCAGCGTATCATCCTCAGATGAATGGACAGACGGAAGTAGTGGACAGAAGTCTAGGAGACTTGTTGAGAAGCTTGGTGACAGAGCACCATAGCCAATGGGACAATATATTGCCGCAGGCAGAGTTTTCTTATAATGACTTAGTCAACAGGAGCACATGGCAGAGTCCATTTTAGGTTGTATATGGCATGCACCCGAGAGGGATTTCTGAACTAAGGGATTCAGAACAGACTGTGACTAGGAGTGCTAGTGCAGAAGAATTCACAGAGGCGATTAAAGAACTTCACAGCCAGGTGAAGCAGCGACTGCTGAATTCAAGCCAGGAGTATAAGCGCAGAGCCGATCAGCGGAAGAGACAACTTCAGTTTGAGGTTGGTAATTTGGTTCTGGCATATTTGAGAAAGGAAAGGTTCCCGAGGGGAACATACAACAAACTGAAGATGAAGAAAATCGGGCCATCTAGGGTCTTGAAGAAATATGGGGCGAATGCATACGAGATTGAGTTACCCGATGGGATCAAAATTTCTTCGATATTCAACATCTCAGATTTGTACCCATATAAAGCTGAAGAAACAGGGACTGGAACTGAGAAACCAGTGATCCAGTGGACAAAGCAGATGCCAATTGTAGACAATCCACAAATGGAGTGCATATTGGGCAAGAGAATTGGTAAGAAGACCAGGCGGAAAGAATACTTTGAATATCTGGTCAAATTGAAGGGCCATCTAGTTGAAGATGCCAGCTGGGAGAACGAAGCAGAGATACAAAGGCATGGAAAGACTGTGTAGTAGCTCATGGAAAGGATCCCATGAAAGTTTTAAAGCGAGGGAGTATGATGCAGGAGCATCTCCCACATCAAGCGAGCCAGCACGGAGGTGAAAGACAGTTGGACAAACGCCAGCACAAATTTTGAAATTTCCTTGAAGTTGTTGCACTAATATTAAATGTGATAATTTAATGAAGGTGCACTTGTATAATGTAATGGAAATTGAGTGGATTTCTCTCGTCCTTAGTAGGTAGGAGGCATTTAAAGTATTTAATGCAGGTAGATAGAATTTAATTCTAGATTAGACAGTTTTAGAGCGCAAGAGGGAAACGGGATATAGACACCCTCATTGTATATTGTAAGAGAGTTAGAAGCATTGATCAAGGAAGAGAGCAAGAGCATGAAAAGAGTTGTGTAAGAACACCCATGTAAAGAGATTTGGATTAATAGAAGAGGTTGATTCAAATTCATGGTTTGTGTTGTTCTCTGTGTATTGATGTTGAATGATATGCTCATGAATGTTTGCTTCCTGTTATGCATTTTCTTTATATGCTGTGTATATGATTTCATGTTTGAATTGAAGTCTGAAAGGAAGAAGGAATGAGTTTCAATTGTTTCTCTATCTGAGTGAGAATTCCCGCAAGGAGTGTAGTTGAAGTGTCCGCAAGGAATGCGTTGACAAGGATTCAGGGTGCGTCTTTGAAGCTCAGATAGTTTTACTTTTGTTCTCATCCCCCAGAAGTGCAGTTGGGCACAGGAGCCATGCAAGGAGTGCGCAAGCCGAGGGAAGTCTCAGGGTTGTGAATCTGAGAAAAGCATTTGAAGATTGTTGTTGCAGGAGTGTGCAAAGTCGAAAGGATTCAACACTGGGAAGTGTTGAAAAACTACTGCAAGGAGTGCGTGCAAAGGTTCTCTAAAATCTCGAAGTTGGAGAAACTTCGGAAGGAATTGAAGTCTTCAAAGGACGTTGAAGGCAGGAGAAAAGACCAAGTACTTTGAAGTCGGTGGAAGACGCAGCGACGTCAACCCATGTAGTTCTCAGAGGAAAACTTGGCCATTTGCAGGAATCATCAAGGAGGAACCGACGGTCGAAGTTTTTCGAGGAGAATTCGTGAATTCCCATGAACTGTTAGATATCACGGAGGAGAAGGGGAGATACTGCAGGTATTTTTCAAGAGGTTCAACGCTCAGAAGGGGTAGAGCCATTGATTCGAGTCACAAAGACTGTCGGATTTACACGTGGGATCGTGCATCGGGGTTTCGTGGGTCGAAGTCCCATGAATATAGCAACAGGAATTGCTATATCACGAAACGCGATATCCCAACAGTCAAGAGATAGTGTGGGGTCACAGTGGAGTCAGTAGCTGGACAGGTGGCACGCCTTATCGGGGTTTCGCAGCGAGAAGTCTCGAACTCATTACATCAGGATTTGTGATATTGCAAACTCTGAAATGCCGATGGAGTGAAGGTGTTGAATAGTCAACTCACGTGTGTCAGAGTTTCGACGTATCGGGGTTCAGGAAATTGGAGAGACAAGCTGTTAGACATCGCGAGTGTCGAAATCGCGATAGGGAAAATCCCGATAGGAGAGGGAAAGGGTCAGCGTTGACTATTTTCGGGGTTCGGGGTTTTGAGACTCCAACGCTCGACCACTGACCTCGCGATACCATGAAGTCTGATCTTCCGATTGTAAAGAGGGGATCGTGCGAGAGTTTTGTGGGTACAGATTTCCCGATAGGGAAATAGAAGGACATTTGAGTTCTTCGGACCGTGTGAAGGAAAGATCATGTGATCCGATGTGGACCTTCCGACCTGCGGGTTGTGAGGGGTTGCGTGGCAATCAGCAGGTATTAATGATTATGTAGGGTGAGTGAAGACTATATGTACACCTTTTAATTTGGGTAGCATTCATCTATTGTTATCTGTGTTGCATGAGGACATGCAATGATTTGAGTCTGGGAGAGATGTTGGGCCTAAAAAATGACACATTTTATGATGCCATTTAACCATTTTTCTCTCACTTTACTCTCTCATCCTCATACCTTTCATCACTCATATTCCCACATTTGTTCATTTATACCGTATATGAGATTCACATGATATATGTACACTAAAATGGTTGATTTCCCATGTTTTGATGATTACTTAGGGTAGATATTGTGGTTTCCTAATTTGTTAGTGAAGTTAACCAACTAACTACTAGAATCCAGAATCCTCAGAAATCATATGAGTTTCCAGATTTCAAGACTCTCTATTCTAGTAATTGTCAAGGACCCTCTATTCCATTAATTCACCTATTAACTATCAGGGATCCTTTGTTCTGGAAGTTCACCAATTATTTTCCAGAAAGTATTTCGATTGAGTTTTTGTTCATATCCATGGATTTGGAACACGTATCTCATGAAATATGATGTTGTTATCCTCTTCAAACAAACTTAGATTAAATACAATATTTGAAGATGATGAGGTTCTCATGTTTATAAATGTAAGATTTGTTGGTTGTAGATCCACTTGTTTAGGAATTGGTATTATCTTGTTGTAATTTTTTCCTCTTATGAATATTGAGCTAAATGTATAAATATGAGAGGATGTCATTCAACTATAACTTAAGTTAAGTGAAGAGAGAATTATACATTGGGAGGAGCATGTTCAAGATCATTGTAATCATTGTAAACTTTTGATGTTGCAATAAAGAATCATTGGTGCACATTAACATTTCTCTGTTGTAGTATTTCTTGATGGTGTGTGCCAAGAGAGGAAGGGCCCCCTCTCTTTGGTATACACTGCCCAAATATTTTCCTTTCAGTATTTGATGTTAATACAACATTTTTTTATTTCATTTACTCTTCATTTCTTTCTGCAATTTCATTTATGTCAAGTGTGTACAAGGGTAAATTGAATCGGATGAAAATCTTTAAGGTGTTGACAATTGTTGTGAAAAATATGGTAGAATATAGGCAATGTGATTGTGAGACATGTAAAAGGTGAATTCATACATTCAATTTAACACTTCGAGGTGTTATTTCAATTGTATTGATTGTGTGATTATATTTATCTTCCTACACCTGCATACATGTATTTGGCATCTCACAAGATTATGAGCTCCCTGGTTGATAATTTAATGAACAACAATTTAAGAAAATGATTTTCCCCACAAATCTTGTACAATTTATCAATATGTTTATAAATATGTTGAAAAAGTATAGGAAAAAATTTATTTTTCTTGACATGTATAAAGAGAGACACTTTGTGAGATATATAGTCATGACCAACAAAAACAACATATTCTTATTTCTTCTTCATCATTATGTCATATTCTTTCTTGATTTCACTTGGATACCACAAGTGTTAAGTGGATGGAAACTTCCCCTAGCCCAACTTTGAGACCACGATTTAATTTATAAGGGGTTGAGAGTTTAGGAATTAGAGCTTAACGCATTAGTGATCCAAGGGTTAGGGGTTAAGGTTTAAGTTGGGTTAATTAGGGGTCATAGATAAGGGTACTTAATGTTTTAGGGGTTTATAAGGGGTCAAGGGATAAGGGATTAGAGGTTAACATGTTATTGGTCTTCCAAGGGTCAGGGGTACTTAGGAGTTGATATTCTATATGAAGCATCCAACTTCGTCGGTGAGAGATAGAAACAAAGACAACAAATCAATGATGAATCTTGTGTAATTTATCAAGATGTTTATGAATATGTTGAAAAAATATAGGAAACATGTTACTTTTATTGACATGTAGAAAGAGAGACACTTTGTGAGATATATAGTTACAACTAGAAAAACCAACACATTCTTATTTCACCTTCATCATTATGCCATATTCTTTCTTGATTTCACTTGGAGACCACAAGTGTTAAGTGGATGGAAACTTCCCTCGGCCCAACTTGGAGACCACGGTTTAGTTTATAAGGGGTTGAGAGTTGAGGGATAAGGGGTTAAGCATTAGTGGTCCAGGGGTTAGGGGTTAGGGGTTAAGGGTTCATGGTTTAATTTGGGGTATTTATGGGTCAGGGATAGGGGTACTTAATGGTTTAGGGGTTTATGAGTGTTCAAGGAATAAGGGATTAGGGGTTAATAAGTTATTGGTCATCCAAGAGTCAGGGGTACGTAGGAGTTGGTATTCTATATGGAGCAGCCAGCTTAGCCCATGAGAGAGAAAAACAAAGACAACAAATCAATGATGAAGCTTATGCAATTTATCAAGACGTTTATGAATATGCTGAAAAAATATAGGAAAAATGTTACATTTATTGGCATGTAGAAAGAGAGACCCTTTGTGAGATATATAGTTACAACCAACAAAAAAAACATATTCTTATTTCTCCTTCATAATTATTTCATATTCTTTCATGGTTTCAATTGCATACCACCAGTGTTAAGTAGATGGAAACTTCCCCTGAACCAAGTTGGAGGCCGCAATATAATTTATAAGGGGTTGATAGCTAAGGGATTAGGGGTTAACAGATTAGTGATGCAAGGGTTAGGAGTTAGGGTTTAAGGGGATAGGGTTTAAGGGGTAATTAGGGATCAAGGATAGAGGTACTCAATGCTTTAGGGGTTTATAATGGTTCAAGGGCTGAGGGATTAAGGGCTAAGATGATATTGGCCATCCAAAGGTGAGGGGTGCTTAGGAGTTGGTATTCTATATGGAGAAGTAAGACTAGGTGAGAGAGAAAAACAAAGACAACAAATCAATGATGAATCTTTTGCAATTTATCAAGATGTTTATGATTATGTTGAAAAAATATAGGAAAAATGTTACTTTTCTTGACATGTAGAAAGAGAGACACTTTGTGATATATATATAGTCACAACCAACAAAAAAACCTATTCTTATTTCCCCTTCATCATTATGTCATATTCTTCCTTGATTTCACTTGGTGGTCATGGATTTTAAGTTGATGGAAACTTTCCCATAACTTTGAGACCACCATTTATAATGGGTTGATAGCTTATATAGCCCTACAATCCATAAAACTTAACCCACCCTAGCTTCTAAAACATTAACCCCTAACCCTTTAATCCATAACCCCCCAGACCTTATCCCCCTAATCCTTAACACCTTTACCCCATTCCCCCTAAGACCTTAAACCCCTAACCCCTAATTCCTTAACCCCTAAACCCTTCAAACCTAAACCATTAATCAATAATTCCTTAGCCCCTAAGACCATAATATATTAACCCCTAACCCAACCTAACCCTTTAATCCATAACGCTAAACCCCATAAACCCTAAACCCCTAATCCCTACTCCCTAAAACCCCATTAACCTCTAAATACCCTAGGACCTAAAACCCCTAAACCTACCTTAAACCCTAAAATATTAACCCCTGACCCGTTATTCACTGAGCCCTAATATGTCCTTATTAACCCTTAAACCTATAAAATATTAACCCCTAACCCCTTACACCATGTACCCCTAAACCTTGAACCTCTTAACAACTAAAACCTACCCTAAAACCTAATTAAAATCTACATCTTATGTCTAATTCTTTTATTGCTAACTTACTATCAATTTGTTGTGTACGTATAATATATCCATAAAGAAAAAATAATACATTATTTTTTCTTCTACATTTAACATATAAATGTTTACAAAAATAATCTGCAATATAAACACATATAATGAATAACTTACCAAGGGATGATATTCATGCCCTAATTCAAGGTGTCCATACTCTCTACAATGTCTTTTAGCTATGTTTATTAAAAGTCTCCTTCTATTATAGCCCATGCATATTTTAAAAGGGCAATAACATTTTTAATCACCCAAAGCCTCCAATGCAAATCTCACATCTCCTTGTCCTCCTGGAGGAATGTTACGTGACATTTTTCCTTACCAAAATTTCAGTGATGATTATCTTCAAAAATCGACCTCGATAGTTTAACAAATTCTAATGCAATTAACAAAATAATTTTTTTATGTATTGTTACCAAAATATATCCCCTATAACCTTTGCAAATTGTCGCTAATATAACAGTAACACCAATCTCTTTTAATTATATATCACTTTTTCGTTGGACTTCTGATGGTTGTTGACTAGAGAGATGTTGTGCAACAGGAAAAAACATTGACTTTTTCAAACGTCGGTATGTGGAGACACATATATTATTGACATGGTCAACTGTCAGATATATATATATTTTTTTTTTTGTAACTAGGGGAATCGGTAAAAACGGCAGTATCGTACTCGCGTGACACGGGGTCGAATCCTGCCGGCTGCCTTATAACCCCTAGGGAGAAACGTATCGCCCGCAAGCACGCCCTCCAGGTAAATCGGGGTGAGAATCGACCTTGAGACCTCATTTTACATAGTTCCTTCCATTTTCACGGCACTTGCCAATCGGTCTACACCCCTGCGGGCCAACTGTCAGATATTTGACAGAATCCTTCGATAAAATTATTTGCATGGGATATTCGACGAATGTTGGGGATTTAAAAAAAATACAAAAAATGTTTGTAAAATATGAAAGTATTTTTGATTTTATCGGTACTCTCAAATTACGACGTCAATTTTTCCACCCATATGTAGTAGTGAGAAAGACAACGTTTTATATTTTGATTGACATTAAGATATTTTAAATTTGTCAAAAGATATAAATATATTTTGTTTCTTTATGAAAGATTCCATTATTAAAAAAAGCAATTTTGATGCAAATTTTATTTCATTATAAAATATAAAAAGAAAACACTATGGCATGAAAGAATTTGTCACCTTTGTGACACTAAAATGGTTGAAGATGAAAATCACTTTCCCGTAGAGTGCACTTGTATGAACACGATAGTTGTATGAGAACACATTATTTTTAGGAATCTATCCAAAAAAGCAATACCACAAAATCAATCACAGATAGTTATAAATGGATTTCAATTAAATATTTTATTACTACAAATCATAATTGTTTTTAACCCCTTCATTTGTGTTTTCCTCACAATCGCAATTTGCAACACCAAAAATAGGAATGCATAAATGCATGCTCTAATTTTATATATGCTTAT
>JZKD02S2270505.1:56392-67259 GCA_000966675.3 Picea glauca | reverse complement strand
AAAAAAACATCAATTCAATATAATTTAAAGCATAATTATTCAGTCATAATACTTTAGCGTTAGTTCTATAACATCGTCATAAGTTGATTGTTACACTCACTTTAAGAATCAAGGCCTCATACTCTACAGTATTATTCGTGTTGGGGAAGTCTTCTTGGTAAGAAGTAAAGGTCAGCATTATTCGTGTTAGGGAAGTCTAGTTGGTAAGCAAAGTAAAGGTTATCATCCTTAGAGAGATCAGAATAATACCAATGCAAGTCCTTGACTTATTCCTAATGCCACCAAAATAGAGGGTCCAGGTATTATGCTTAATTGTCAAAGGAAACTCCTTAGCAAAATAGAGGGTCGTATTATGCTCAATTGTCAAAGGAAACTCCTTAGATGATCCGGGGAGAGATGAGGAAGAGGCATTTATGATCTGATAAAAAACCTCCCGGGCCTTCATGGCCTTATAAGATACGAAGTGTTTCTTAAAAAAGAGATGAGAAAGAGGCATTTATGAGCTAATAAAAACCCTGGCCCTTCATGGCCTTATAAGAGATGAAGTGTTAGTTAAACTCTAGCAACTTTAAGATCCACTTTACCACGTTAAACTCTAGGATCCACTTTGCCACGTTAAACTCTAACAATCTCGGATCCAATTTTCCACATTGAGTTTTAACACTAGAGAAAATAATAGGTTTGATTAACAAATGGCATGGGTCCCCTAGTTAAGCATATAGTATTATAGGCATTGAGTATCAAAGACCAATACTAAGTCTAGCTTCTCAATGGTAGAATGGGTCTTATAATCATGCAGAATAAAACTACTCATTCATATTCATCATCATCCTTGTATATCAATGTAGCTATGATAATATATTGGTAAGTTTACACTTATAGTAATAATCTACAATTAGGTTGTGATGGAGGTAACGTAGGAGGGAAAGAAGCATATCTTTTAACTTCCTTTAATTTATGAAAGGAAGCTTGACCATCAGCATTGGAGACTGGACAAGAGAAAGAAATTTAAATAAAAGCTTGACCATCAGCATTGGAAGCTACACAGGAGAAAGAAATTTAAATAAAAACCAGAAACCGAGAGAAAGAAATTTAAATAAAAAACCAAAAAACAGATTTTATATGATCAAATAAAGATTTCTAAACATCAAATAAGTTCTCCCTGCTAAACTTCTTATGGTTATGGTTAAAATAAAACCTTTATTGTAATATCTGATTTATATTATATATTTTTTTATTTTTCAATGCAAATTTAATTTGATATTTAGATCAAATATGTTTTCTTTATTGAACTACTAACTCCAATTTAAGATTACAATATACTTTTAATAATTTGTTGATAAATTTTTAATTTAGACAAACATATAAAATATATAAGTAAATATTAAGTGCCTTTCATCTTTAATGGTTTAAAATTAAAATATTTAAATTAATTTTAAAAATGTTTTCTTGTTTTTTAAAAAAATATGTAAAACTAGATTTGATTTAAATATAATGTATTTTTTTTATTTTTCAATACAAATTTAATTAGATATTTAGATTAAATATACCTTCTTTACTAATCATCAACTAAATCCAATTTTGAATTGTAGTAATTTTTTTATAATCTTTTCAACAAAATAAACATGTGAAATATATTGAAATTAATATCAAGTGTCTTCCATATATTTTATTGTTAACAATTAAAATATTTATATTTTTAACAATAAATTATTTTACCTAAAAATATGTAAAATTATAAATAAGTAAATTCATATTGAATTTTACTTAAAAGATAACATAATTTAGCTTGCATAACTTAAGAGTAACACTTTAACATGCTATGTATAATAAAATAAAAATCAACAAATATTTTATAATTTATTAATATTTTTATAATATTAATTAATTATAAATTATTAATATATTTATAAATGAATAATATAAAAACATATGAATAAAATCATAATTATTTTATTATCTTAATATTTAATAGAAAAATATATGAACAAAACCATAATTATCTATAAATAGCTTTGAATATTTGGTCCAACATTTCATTAACACCACATACATAGCAAATACAATATTTAATAGTTAAACATTACACAAATATAACATTACAATATCTAATAATATAACATTACAATAATGAATATTAGCTCTACAATTTACATAATTAAATTTCAACTACCTAAATATATAATCCTCAAATCTTTGATATAGTTATATTATAATCATAATAGTAAACATATGGATAATAAAAATTTACCTTTAATATAACAATCAAATCTCAAGTAAGTATCTCATAGTAATTACAGGTAGTATCTCATAGTAATTACAGGTATCTCATAATAATTATGAGACATTAAAATTAATAAAATTATTTTTCAAATATTATAAATTATAAATTAGGTTTTCATTTTACTTGAACATATTGCAAATCCAAGAGATAAAATCTACCATTTCAAACTTCATTACAAAGGGAAACTACAATGCAAGGGACCGTTTAAAATTTCAGGTGAACACGCGAAAGTTCAGTATTGTCATCTCCTGCTGCTACATGTGTAAAGTAGTACAGTCTAATAAATACATCGAGAAATCCAATTTTCATGATAAAAAATGTTAATGTCTTCACGACATTTTGTATTTCAAAGTCTAAAAGCTTAGGCTTTTTTTATAGAGTGAATCATTTTGGTCAATTCAATATCCTTGGCATAATAGTAGCCTTGTTAGCACAACCGGAAAACAATTTTATATCATCGCATATTTTTATGAAGTTCGTTCTGGCAACCTCCTGGAATAAAACGAGCCTCCTAGAAAGCTAAAATAACATAGCTGTAAAAACACACATTGATCTTTTATATATATATATATATATATATATATATATATATAAAAGGTGGTATAGTCATTCTTAATGACATGAGGACAATTGAATGAGTTAGCATTGCAGCTATCGTTTCAACACATAATGAAAAATTGGACACGGTAGAAATCAAGTCCATGAAATGGCTCAACCAATAACTACACTGTCATTGAGTTTCATGCCCTTTCACAAGGTTGAGAAATTGGACACGGTAGAAATCAAGCCCATGAAATGGCTCACCAATAACTACACTATGATTGCGTTTCGAAGTCATAATTCAAACATTTATTTTCAAATCAATGAATGATGTTCCTATCACTAAATCACTAAAGGAACATGTAGCTCAAAATATAGTAGGTGACCAAGTGGAGTCGATTATTAGGTACACTCTAGTTTTTTAACAACTCTAATGTGGTTTATTAGATATAGAATTACTCCATACTACTTTTTAACTCTAAAACCAAAAAGGAAGAGTGCACAAATCTTCTCACTACTCCAATCATAGATACCCTATAGGGCTTTCAACATTTCCATACACACACTTTAAAATCATGTGTAATTTTTCAAACTAGGCTTAAAAAATAAGGCAAGTTTTGAATAATAAAGTCATTTATTTTCTCGTACTTGTGACTCAACCAAATAGGCTATATCAATTATGATATTTGCCCTAGAAAGATTTTAAAATAAAATGAAATTTCCACATAATAATTATACTAATTTAAACAATAGTCTCAAAACATTCAAAGAAATTAATAATTTAAAAATAACTTTCAAATATATCAAGTCCTACATGGAATGAAAAACACTACATAAAAATAAAAAGACAAACTCCCCATATGATATCTACGTGGCTTCTTCACACCACCATTAGTGAGAGCGGACCTAGAAACAACATAAAAATCCACAAACCATTAATGGAAGCCCTAGTATTCATTAATGGAAACCTCGATAACCATTAGTGAAAACTCTAATGACCATTAATAGAATAAATAAATAAAACACAATTGCAAGAAACCACTAAACTTTATGGAAAGCACTGCTTCTAGGAGATGATTACTAAAATAATGTTTTCTTAAAAGATGAAATCAAAATCATTATCATCCACCTAAATAAAACACAATTGCAAGAAACCACTAAACTTTATGGAAAGCACGGCTTCTGGGAGATGATTACAAAAATAATGTTTTCTTAAAAGATGAAATCAAAATCACTATCATCCACCACAAAGGTGACTAAGAATTGAACAAGGTGATAAAGAGAGGAGTGTTGTATCTAATATAAAAAGAAACCATGATATAACAATAAAAACCCATAAATTAGAAAAGATCGTAATAGGTTGCATAGTAGAAATGAAGTGGAAAAATGAGATAAGTGGACAAAAAAAATAGTTTCGGATCATTCCTATCAAGGGGAGAGTGAAAAATTGTAGTATTGAGACTTACTTCCCCTTGTGTGGAAGCAAGAGTAAATGTAGAAGGCCCAAGGCATGTTTCCCAAAACATAGAAGGGAAAGTTGAATCGAAATCAATATCAAAGAGAATGTTTACCATGTAATGAGTTCAAGAAATTATTATACTCCTTAGGACAAGTATGAGTGAGAAAAACTAGATTAAAATGATAATAAATAATGCACCATGCCTTCCATATAAGAGCATATTGAAGAATCATGGTATCAAGTTCATGGATTCCCTCATGAGAAAGTATATGCATTAGGTAGTGTGTAGTTTGTCCTGGATGATGTGGAATGGGTCTAGGGTGCATGTGAGGGTTCAATGGAGCATTATTCATGGTGCATACTAACGCTAGTGGAATAAAAAGAGACCATGCATTTCTATAGAAGGTGCATGTTGTGAAATAAAATTAAGGTGTTTCTCCCAAGTTGTAAAGAGCAAGTGAACTTCAAAAGTAATAGATCATAATTGATATGGAAAGTATTGCATATAGAAATGGCGAACTATTGGTGATGTAAATAAAGACTGGTGGAGTATAAAGATGAAGAGAAAATGTATGTCTAGGACTGTGCTTTGCTAAAGGGTGTAGAATGGAGTTGGAAAGAACTGTAGATACAATTAGAGGGGTGGTGGGGATGTACACAAGATGTGACCTAGTGGATGTATCAAAAGAATGCCGATGTTGAGGTGTTGTAGTTGATGTAGAAAGAAGATTTGTATTACTTCCAATATTACTAGAGTTATGAAGGGCCATAAGAGGTAGATTGTAATGAGATAAAACCTATAGCTGATGAGAAACAATGAGTAAATAATTTTTTGTTTGTAAGAGAGCCACGACAAGGTGTTAGTGATGGTGAATCTCACTACCTAGTACTAGAGCATAGTATGATGCATAATATGGTATAGATGTTTTAGATCTCATTATTGTAGTGGGTGAGACCAATAGGGGAAGGAGGGATTAAGGTAGGGTGAGAGAGAGAGAGAGAGAGAGAGAGAGAGAGAGAGAGAAGGAGGGGTGAGAGCCTAGGCATGGGGGTAATCCAAGAGTCATGAAAATGCATTGGGGTGGAAGGACGAAGATGAGTATGTATTGAATAGGGGTTATGGAAGTGGGATAGAGTTTTTGGATGTGTTATGTGGATGTTGTTATCACTCCAAGAAACCCTTTGTGGTTGTAGACCAAAGGTGCTTGGTAATGCAAGAATATGGTAGATTTGTATGCTTGGAACAATAAGATAACTCAATAGCTAATGAAAGTAACCACTCATCATGTATTTGAATAAAACAATGCTTTTAGAGAACAATAATGAGACAATGGAGTTGAAAAAAGGGGATGAAGAAGACTAGTCCAGATAACCAAATACAACCATATGCAAGGTCATAAAAGACAACAAGAAATTCTTTAATCCAAGTTTATGAGCTTAATAAGAAGATGAAAGTTCTTAAAAGCTAAACTAAACTGGAATAAAGTGTAGAATCATGAAATATATGAAAGAATATGATATTGAAAACAAAAGAGGACTGTGATTCTATTATCAGAATAAGAAGTCAAGTTCAATGGCTAGAAAATGTCTCTTAGATTGAACCCATAGTGCTCCAAATGTCTTTGGCTTTATAGCCTTACAAGATGAAATCTAGATCCTTGAAAGATGGATCAGATTTACTAAAAATAGTCAAATCAAAATAGATACAACAAGTGTAGGATGAGATCCTATAAAAATGGATCTAGAATACGAAAAATGGAAAATCAAAACAAAATAGGAAAAGGTCCTATCTAATGATCTCTAAGATTAGTAGATTGCTAATGAAGTGCAGTTTTAGCCTCCCAAGGTTGTTTGATCTGGTCCTCCAAAGATAAAATTCGAATTGGATGATATGTCTTCAAACCCCTGATATTCTGCCTTTGAAAAAGATGTCAAATGTAGTTGAAAAACCTCTTTTTGACCATATCCCTCAAAACTAGCCTTTGAATCAGACTTGATAATTCAACAACTATCCATTTGAAGTGGTTTCAAACCATTCAAACTCAAAAAATCCTGATCTGGGTAAAAATTTGGTTATTCTGGCCGTGACAGGCTTTCACCAGCTAATTTACCCAAAAATCCGCTCCTTAGCCGGTGAAAAGAAGAGCTTTCACTAGCTAACTAGAAAAATTCAAGACGGGTTAGCTGGTGAAAGCGCAGATGTTTTTAAAATCAAATTTATCAGTCATGGAGAGTTCGTTTTACATGCTTGAATAGTCGATCGACATTTAGAAATCCTAATATTTCCAATGGTGCTTTCAAATATGCATTTGGATCTCGGGAATCTAGTCAAATTTTCCCTACAAGATTAGGCATCATTCTTTAAAAAATGTCAGTGCATTTTTTATCGCTAACATCTGGCTCCAACTGGGATGGAGACCTCTCTGCGAGGTCTCCAAGAACTTGGAAGGCCCTGTGCCTTTAGTATTGGGCATGGAGTCATTCAGCCTTTACAATTTATCATCTGGCTATTTTCCAAAGTTTGTTGTTGTCTTTCCCAATCTTCTTTATCTGTAGCATGTCTGCTTCAAACTCCCCTGGAAATGTTGTTTGCACATTGATGTGGCATCTGTTGTGGCAATATCTTCATTAAGATGAAAAGTGTTGAACATAGGCAGGATGGTGAGATATGTAACCATAGTTTTGAAAATTCTAGGATAACTTCAACCTTGAAATGAGAGCATTGTAGGCAGCTTGAGGTGTTTGACTTTTCATTTTCCAGCAGCTCGTGAACTCATATCCATACAGGAATAATGAAATTTCCTCTGTGCTATCTGAACTAGGTGAAGTCCAGCATGAATCGAATACAACAATCATTGACCCAAGAGATGTAATTCTCAACCCAAGCCACCACAACATGATCTTCCATACTCCATACTTGCACGAGATCGTCTTCACCTCGAGAATCTTGTAACTGTTGCCTTAGTGATATTGAATATACATTTCTTAAGTGTTAACCTCAGAATGCCATCTCAAAACCCTGCATCATGTATTTCCTTACCAACACTTTGCTTAGTCAAAAATATAGAGCATAGCAATGCAATTACACCTCTTTGACAACCACGAACCTCAGAACTTCCTCTTTAGTTCTTGCCATAAATAATCCTTACTTATATCTTCCTCATTTATTTGAAAGAAAACCAATTAAAATATATCTTGTGCCATTTTCAGGTGTAGCCAGTTGAGATGCCAACCCACTGTCATGCATCCCATTAATTTTTCTCTCCTCAACGTGCAAACTAGCTTTTTCTTTTCCAATAATAGAATTGTCAAAATAAGTCATCTCTTTGTCTAAGTCAACATTAGGTGAACTTGACAACGCAGATGGAGAATCAGAAACCATCACAACCCCATGCTCAGGATGGAGAACATGTCCAAGATCTTGCTTCTTTCCAATTACAGACTTAAAAATGTTGTTGCAGTTTTCGTTAGCATTATTGCTTGTTGATTCAGATTGTTTATTATTAACACCTCTAAGTTTTGAATCTGATTTAATGACATCATCACTGCATGTTGAGCTCTTCGATGATCCTACAAGAACAATATTGTTATCAAACTTCATATCTTCTGCTGCTTTCTTTACTACACCATCATCCTTTCTAAAAAACTCTGTAACTAGCCCAGAAGTTTATGTTTTTCCTTTAGATCCCTCACTAGAGATCCCTGAATATGAAGACACATCAGCAATGATCAATTCATTCACAGATTCTAAATCTTGTAAAAGTTCTGAGGTTCCCCTTGACATATCTCTTTCAGCAATCTCATCTGCAGATGTTGAAACTCTTGATATCCTTAAAGGAGTGTCCATAACATTAACCATGTTTCCTGATGACTTCCTTGGCAATGGTATCTTTTCACATTTTGTGGGATTGCTAAATGAACCACAAGGATGGGCCACAAAATTAGGCCCTAGCAATGAAGAATGCAGAACTTTTTTTATAGCCAACTCAGAAGTAACCCTTCCATCAACAACTTTAACTGTCTTTTGTGGGGCTGCCACTGAAGGAGTTGTTGAGGTAGATAATGAAGTCTGACTCAAAAGTAACTCCTCTACCTGCCTGTGAGAACCACTAAGTTTAGATGTCTCTGCCACCACCTTTCCTTTCGACTCCCTTTTCATATTTGAAGAGCTTCCTAAAATTGACACCCAAACTTGGTTTCCATAGTTCTCTCCAGTTGCAGAGAATGCTGGAAGTTGTTGAAATAAAATCTAAAACTGCCACTCAACTATCTCCTCAAAATCTGGGATGTGCTTCTAAATTTAGAATGTTGATAAGGATGTTTCAAGAGATTGACACCTCGAAAACATTTTAAAATAACTCAACCCACGCCTATGACACCAAGGCAACATTCAATCACCAATTATCAAGTGAAAATCCAGGACGGAGGGGACACACAGGTAATGAGATCGCACAACACGTTAAGGAGAGAACGTCGAGCTACCGGGAAAAACATCGAAAGATACCCTGAACCTTCATTGGAAAAATTGTTGGAGACGTAATGGGGCCGCTGGAAATAAACATAATTTGTTGAGGGAAAAAAATTAGCACAAAGGAGAGATAGGGACACTCTCGGCACAAGTAAAACGCTGAGCAACAAGGAAGAAAGTTCGTTGAGCAAGGGTCACGAAAATTCTGACCAAAGAACAAAAAATTCGCTGGGTATTACCCACGAATTTCTCCAGGCATTTATCACGATTTTTCTGGCATGAGATCACTGTAATGACTTGGTTATTTACTCAAAATGCAGGGATATGGTGCCCACGAAATTCTCCAAAAAATTCCCTATCTCCTGTAACATATCAATAATAGACCGTAAATCTATGCGCAACATCTTCAGACTTGGCTTGCTCATGATTGAATTCACATCTAGCAACTGGGCTAACATACAAATCTTTGACACTTGTGACTTTGAAACCTGCAGCTCGGTGCACATCCATCTATTCGTGGATCTCTTGGTGATCAAATTTTTTCCATAAAAACTTGTCAAATACTTACAAATCCAGTTGTGCTTACATTTATCAAACCTTGACACCTGTAGATACATGGACTCAACTTATCGACTTGTCTGTTAGTGAAATAAAAGTCACTATTCACAAAATTGGCATCTGCGTCAATCATTACATGATACACTTACAAAAATTGATAACCGACACTTGTCGATGAAGTGGATAGGATAGGAACTCTTGGTTTATGATTTAACTCAACGTTGGGTTTTATGTGATTCTATAGCATATCATAAGAATCAGGCTTGTGACTATAGTTTGACTCGAGATTAGGCTTGAGGACTCAACTTTGGCTTGGGCCTTATATGTTGACTCATAACTTAGGAACTAGACAACTCATAGGCTAGCTTTAGTATAATGATAGGTGGCTTTAAAAATTAAATCTTGACTCGTGGCTTAATGTATAGCTCGATTCATGAATTTAGCTTTGGAAAATTTTATGAAATACATACAAGGAATGACATTTATTTGTATCTTTTGCATTGCAGGTTGAGAAGCTTAGAGGTAAAGCAGTCTCAGGAAAATAGATTTTCGAAGGCTGAGAGGAAAAATGAGTCTTACAGAGAGATAGAGAGATAAAAACGCTCTCAATTTACCAGTTCATTTTGATCGCTAACAGGACCTGTGTGGCCTGTAAAAGACTGTAAAGCCATATTTACACCAATTTTCTGTTGTAATCCACCTTCTTTAACATAAGGATTTGGACCATTCCATCTTTTAAAGTTTTATCTTACCACTACAAAGCCATATAATAAAGCAAATGATGTACTGAAATTCTCTGAAAATATCATGGAATATGTAACAATCTTTCTTCTTTCAACAAATAATGCATTGTTTCCTTTCAAATGATCAATAAAAGATGTCTGCCTCTGTAAACAACTTAAGTATTCAATGTTATCATCCTCTAGTTTTCTGCTCCCTGGCTTCTCTTCTAGAGCATCCATTTCTCCTTGGTAATTATACCTGGTACTAATGTCAGCATAAGACAAATGGGAAGTTTTCAACCATTCACTCCAAAACCCACCTTTCCCGAGCAAGACTGCTACCTGATGCTTATCTGAAATGGTTTTAATGGTTCCTATTTTTTATTGTACATCTAGATGAACCAGATCTCGAAACCTTCTGATCTTTGTGTCTGCTCTCCAAGGTTCTCTGCATCTTTAGAAACCAACCTTGAAAGAATTGGTTGAGAAAAAGTCAAATCTGGGCAAAAATACAACCTTGCTGCCATGTAACAGGTTCACCAGCTAATTTTCCCTGAATCTTCCCCTTTAGCTGGTGAAAAGGAAAGCTTTCAAAATCTAACTAGCGGATTTCAAAACCAACAAGCTGGTGAAAACCCAGAAAAACTGCCTTGGGAAAAAATCAAATTTCTCTAAATCTGCAATAAACACCTGAGAGATTGATGGATGACTCGAGGCTGACTGAGTAGCCGCAGCATGGAGGGATGATCCAGATCGAGCCATTAAGCATGAAAAGGGAGTCTCTTTGCCTAATTAAGAAAACTGAAAGTAATCTACTTGCTCAAAGAAAGAGCTTA
>JZKD02S2270505.1:43668-56342 GCA_000966675.3 Picea glauca | reverse complement strand
TGTGGGTTGTCTTCAACATATACTGCAGATGCAATACTTTCACTTACTGATTGGTCAATCTGCTCATCACCTTTCAAGTCTTCATGTCTGCTATAATTTTCCTGTGTCTGCAAATTTGAAAGCTGAGGGCTGCTCATAGTATTTGCCACAGATCTGAAATATGTTGATCTATTACTTTCTCATGTTGATATATGCATTGGTTCTTCAACATCAATACATCTAAAAGAGACATGTTGATTTTGATCAATATTCAAAACAACAGACACATTTGATATGATTTTGGATATGTCACTATTATCCTTCAACACCTCTTTTCCTACATGGTAAATGTCTTCTTCAACAAATAAAGCTTTATGAAACGAAGAAAACTCTTCACAACATCCTTCAAAAAGATATTCAACTGGAAAATAATCTTTACAAAAAGAATTGAAGGTTGAATGGAAATCTGTCAAAGAACTAACACTTGCATTAGGAAGAGACCGACACCATTCACAAGCAATTCCCTCTTATGAGAAAAAGAAGAGTTGGATCTGAACATCCTCATGTACAATTTCAAGTCGATGAATAAAATCATGAAAATCCAACAAGTGTTCAGCTAGCACTTCCCATTCTTCTCCTCGAAATCTGGGAAGGTTGCATTCCCATTCATCTCTTCTAGGCACTGGTTTAGGGAAACCAAAAATACTTGAAAAATCACAGAATCCATACCTCTTTGCTAAGATCTTGTTCATGTCATACCAGTGGAGTCACCAATAATTTTCTGAACAATGGAGTCACCACTGAATTCGTCCTTCATGGAGTCGCTGGATAGATTATTACAACCAAATGATGTCCAGGATTTGTCTATCATCAAATTTGGATCTAATTTCATTTCCCAGGGAAGCTGAGCTTCAATCTCCTCTCCCGGGCAATGGCGCCAATTTTTTGTCACTCCAAGAAACCCTTTGTGGTTGTAGACCAAAGGTGCTTGGTAACTTAAGCATATGGTATATTTGTATGCTTGGAACAATACGATAACTCAATATCTAATGAAAGTAACCACTCATCATGTATTTGAATAAAACAATGTTTTTAGAGAACAATAATCAGACAACAGAGTTGAAAAAAGGGGATGAAGAAGACTAGTCCAGATAACCAAATACAACCATATGCAGGGTCATACAATACAACAAGAAATTCTTTAATCCAAGTTTATGAGCTTAATAAGACGATGACAGTTCTTAAAAGCTAAACTAAACTGGAATAAAGTGTAGAATCATGAAATATATGAAAGAATCTAATATTGAAAACAAAAGAGGATTGTGATTCTATTATCAGAATAAGAAGTCAAGTTCAATGGCTAGAAAATGTCTCTTAGATGGAACCCATAGTGCTCCAAATGTCTTTGGCTTTATAGCCTTACAAGATGAAATCTAGATCCTTGAAAGATGGATCAGATTTACTAAAAATAGTCAAATCAAAATAGATACAACAAGTGTAGGATGAGATCCTATAAAAATGGATCTAGAATACTAAAAATGGAAAATCAAAACAAAATAGGAAAAGGTCCTATCTAATGATCTCTAAGATTAGTAGATTGATGATGAAGTGCAGTTTTAGTCTCCCAAGGCTGTTTGATTTGGTCCTCCAAAGATAAAATTCAAATTGGATGATGTGTCTTCAAACCCCTGATATTCTGCCTTTGAAAAAGATGCCAAATGTAGTTGAAAAAACTCTTTTTGACCTTATCCCTCAAAACTAGCCTTTGAATCAGACTTGATAATTCAACAACTGTCCATTTGAAGTGGTTTCAAACCATTCAAACTCAAAAAATCCCAATCTGTGCAAAAATTCAGTCATTCTGGCTGTGACAGGCTTTCACCAGCTAATTTACCCAAAAATTAGCTCCTTAGCTGGTGAAAAGCAGAGCTTTCACCAGCTAACTAGAAAAATTCAAGACGGGTTAGCTGGTGAAAGCGCGGATTTGTTTAAAATCAAATTTCTCAGTCATGGAGAGTCTGTTTTACATGCTTGAATAGTCGATCAACATCTAGAAATCCTAAGCTTTCCAATGGTTCTTTCAAATCTTCATTTGGAGCTCAGGAAGCGAGTCAAATTTTCCCTACAAGATTAGTCATCATTCTTTAAAAAATGCCAGTGCATTTTTTATCGCTAACAGATGCAAGGTAAAACGGAGAGAGAAAAAAATTTGTGCAAGATGACTTACAGGGTTGCAATAGGATGGGGTATATGTATTGAAAAAAAGGTGAGTTCATAGGTTTTCCATCATTAAAGAGTTGATAAGTGTTGCAGTGGGTGTTGTATAAGGTATTTTAGTAATGCTGATATGGGATTCCCAAGAGTAAATTAGAATAGTCAAGGGGAGTCTAGACATTGGTTCAACCATGTCTTGAAATGATCCTATGGAAAAAGTGACTTCACAACATTCATTAATGAGAAGACGAGGGTCATCTTGTTGTATCCAATCCTATTATAAAGATAAAGGTGTGGGGTAGTGGGAGAGTTCTGACAAAATTATGGGAAAGTGAGGTTCTCTTGTCTTGCATTGTCAAGGATTATAATGGCGAGTTGACCTTTGATTTGACAATTGTGATTAAAAAGGAGGTTTGAAGACAATGTATAATTTTCTTTGATCATTAAGAGTAAGGATGGATTTTTTGTAGTAGGGTTGGGAAGAGGGATGATATCGAGTTCACGAGAAGGATCAAGGGATGGAAGCACCTTAGAATATTTAAGGTCTTTCTCATCAATGTACAATGATTTGGACATGGATTCATGTTTTAAGAATATGTAATCTGCAACATCGCGGTTCTGAGTTTTATGATAGTCACACTATTGTGGAGTATCATAAGAGGTAGTTTTATTACTCGGGATATTAGAAGGATGTTCTAAACAGGGTATGTAAGAGGCATGAAGAGTTGTGGGAGGTAGGTAATGAGTGCTATGGTTAGGGCAAGAGTTAGGGTTAATAAAAGGAATGAAGTGATGGAGTTTCTCTAATTTGAATTATACAACGAGATCATGGTTAAAATATTGTTCTAAGGTAGCATTGTCAAACACCCCTACTTCATTGAGAAAAAAACATAGCAAACTAGAATTAAATTTAAGCACAAGTATCTCCTCATAATACTAGTGGATTATTCCTCATGGAGTTTGATGTAGAGCTCTAAAAAAGCAATGTGAGACTACTGATATGCTTAGAGAAAGTGTTTCTAAGTGGTTTACTACTAGTAGTAAGCATCGATATTTAGTCATGTCTAGGAAAGTTTAAAAATAGGTCATTATGTTGCAGATCCAAGAATTCAAAAACTTGTCATGCAATTGTCCACCATAGTTGGGCAATGAAATTTTGATATCTAGTTAGAAGGAAAAGAGGAAATTCTAGGTTGACGGTGCAACGTTTTAGTAAGGGAACTGGCCAATTCTTAAACAATGGTGGAGAGGATGGAGTCTCCTTCATATAAAGAGTGATTGTTGTGGGGATCCATTAGGAGAGAGATATGTTGGGATAATATTGTTCTAAGGTGGAGATATGAATATGGACCCAAAGAAAAACTAGGTTGAAGAGTTTTCCAATGTAAATGCCAAAGAGAGATGGAGATACCAATATAAAGTGATTCCAAAAGTGTTGAGGAGAGATGGAAGGAGGTTGAACACACGAGAGATATGTGGGGTGGGAGGGAAGTCTCTAAAATCCCAAAATGTTGTGTAGATATAAGTGGGTGATGAGCCAAGTGAACTAGAGCTATGAAGTATTTGAAGTTGAGTTTTTTGGGTGGAGCCAGTGGCTAAATAAATAGGTAAATGGAAGAGGTATTGGGGTGGACAAATAACCTCAAAGGAACCCAAATCCTAAGAAGAGATAAAGGTGACATGTTGGGTAGGAAGGTGGCCTCCAAAAGAAAGCCCAACACTAAATGAAAGGAATAGGCATAGACCAACTATTCATACCAAATGGTAAGGAACACAGGTACATGAGAAATGAACAAATAGATAAAGAGAGAAGAAATGTATTTTATATAAAAAGAAACCTAGATATAATAATCAAAACCTAGAAAATAGAAGAGATCATAACAAGTTGCATACTTTATTCATCTAGCAAGATTCCTCTTTATAGTTTTACAAAGCATCCACAAGCTAACTACCTTCCTAGCATAAATAATTAATAAACTAAATACATTTCTCGAAAGTTGGAAGAAAATGATAGATAATGCATATGCACGAGGGTTGAAATAAATGCTAAAGAATTCAATGCATGTAGCTCGAGAGATGAAAGATGCAACTACTCTAACAAACTCTATTTTATTTCTTAAGGAATGAATTGTCAAGAGGGGTGGTGTCCCTTCATGGAGAGTTGTGATGGTTGAGGATGCATCCATGTTCCATATCATTTTGACAACAAAATTCCCAACTCGAAATTCAAAATAAAGTTCATCCAACTTCCATAAAATGCATCCATACACAACAAAACTAAAAATCTATAACAAATATGTTTAGGATTGCAAACTATGAATTAAAACAACTTGAACCAACAAAAAGAACACAAATAACTGTTAGAAAATAATAGGTGTGCTCGTTTAACCATAGACAATATAGCAATATTGTCACCCAACCATAGGCCGAAGCCACCCCCAAGCACCTTAACCTTGATAGAGAGAATAATTTTGAAAGAAAAACCTAGGTACAAAATCCAATCAAGGTAGCACACCACTCTCCAGAGCTAGCGTACCAAGAAGAAAGTCCAAGCCTAAAACCGAAAATACTAGTTGTAGTAGTTGCAGCTGCAACTACTCTCCAGACTTGCGCATTTACTAAATTTCTGCAGTGCGCACTAAATTTATGTAGTTGCGAGCTGTGTGTGTCCAAATGATCTCTAGAATCTTGTATTTATACTTCTCTTCCTTAGCCATCTGGGCCAACTTCTCTTTCTGGAGGCTAAAAACGCAATATTAATTATTTTCTTTAGCCGACTTGTCTTCTAGGGTTATGATCAATGCTTTAGGGTTTCTTCTTTCTTCATGGAATATTCTACTTTTGTCAGGGTTACACGTGGAGGTTTAATACCTCCCGCTTCTACCATAATATAAACACTCCCTCCTAGTTAGGGAGGTATTTAAAGGTAATGGTTTTGAGCACAAACAAACCATTCAACTGGTAGCATCATCATATCCACATAGGCTATTTCATGATCAAATCATGATAACCATCATCACTATTTGTATCATCTGATAACATCAACTTTATCATCTCTCAAAGCCATACTCCATCTGAGTAATCAAGCATGATGTTGGATAAGTCACTCACTCCACAGAGTGATACAATAACCATTCTTCTAATCCGGACATATGTCCTAGCAGAATAACTAATCCAATACATGTTGGAAGCCACGCCATGGGATACAAAGATTATTCTTCTAATCCAGACATACGTCCTAGAAGAATAAATGTCCTAGACCATTTTCCACCTAGAGAATGTCAGTCCACCAGCACACTAACTATCCATCTTCCTAATAATCATTTCCAACACTATTGATAGTCTTCATGGAAATCAAAACAATTCCATTCAATAGAACACAATTGTGTCTATCCATAGTAGTACACAACTACTATCCATTGGTCCACAACCACACCAAGTAGCACACGACTACTTAGTCAGTGACACATAGTCACAACCAGTGGAACACATCCACCACAGTAGCATACATCTACCGTCCAAATACATACAGTCTCCACAACAATCATATCATCTTATATCAACTTGCATAAAACAATATCATGATATAAACTGTGTTATCTAGGGCATTCTTCCACTCACATTTGTGAGATATGGAAGTGCATCTTCCTCAGAAGGTAAAACATCAGCCATGGGATATCTGTACTATTCTTCTCAAGCATAGAAGAATAATTTTCCCTGGTTTCTGAGCTAAGACCATTCACCTAACTGGGCATTTCTCTGGCACTAATCATAGTGCAACCTTGAGAGAATGAGTCTGCCCTAGGGAATACTTGTCCCTGATTGTTGAACATGGACTATTCACCTAACTAGGTCATTCCTCTGGCACTAATTATATTGCAACTTGGATAGAATGAGTCTACCCTAGGGAATGACTATCCAGACCATTTCCTAATGGAAATGATTGTCCTACACCAACCTCCAAAATGGACCATTCTTCGAAACTTCTCACAACTGTGAAATTCGAAAGAATGACTTCCCGATGAGGCAGACCGTTCTACTTGAACAGTATTCAGAATGACTACCAAGAAGAATGAATTTCCTAGACCATTCCCCCACACTGACCACAAGGGGAATCGTTGTCTATGGTACATCAACAAACTATCATACCATTTTCATTATGAAAATGACTGTCCAATCTGGACCATTTTCATTATGAAAATGACTGTCCATTCTGGACCATTTTTTGAACTGGAAAATTCTTGTCCGTCAGAAATCTCAAACAACTTTCTGAACTAGAAAGAAAATTCTCATCCTGGAGAATTTTTCAAACTAAAAAATTATTGTTCATGAATCAATAACATATCAGTGCTCCCTCCCAACCTGGGAGTAATCTCTTCCTTTTTCAAGAAGGAATTTGTCTCTACAAGCCCCGACTTGTTTCTTGAGTATGCAAACTTTTCATCTTGGATAGAGGCTTTACCAAAATATATGTTATCTTCTCATCTGTGGAGATATATTGGATAACCACTTCTCTTTTTTGGACTTCATCATAGAGAATATAATGATTGATCTCAATGTACTTCAGTCTGTCATGGAACAATGGTTTTCTCTAAAGACTTCATATAGCTCTGATCATTACAATATATCATGGTCGAACTCAACACTTCTTTTTTCTTCTAGCTCATGACATCATGGAAAAGATTAAACTGAAACATATCCAAGTAACACTTCTTCTGTCATCATAAGAGTTTTTCATGGATTATCAATCCATCATTCCATACTTTTGAGTAACCATTCTGATAAATTATCTCTATCATAGAACATTTTCACCATGCTTCTACTTTGCATGAGAGGCTCTACACCAAGTTGTTTGAATCCATACAAGGTCTTATTCCATCTGCATACATCGGTCTCTTTCTAGTATACCTCAAAACCTTGAGGTTTCTCTACATACGCTTCTTGTTCAATTACTCTGTTGAGAAGAACAATCCTTACATTCATCTGATGTAAACTCCAACCCATGGATATTTCAGAAGATATAATGGCTCAGGTATAGGTATGTTTGGTTACTAGAACAAGCTATCATCATAGTATTCTCCCTCCATCTAGGAGAAACTCTAGTTCTGAATATCACAATGCTTCCATTCATAAGTCTTTGATACACCGTTCTTCATCACAACCTCCATTTCTTATGTTTGATTTCTTCTAGTGGGTTCAAACCAAGCTAGTAGTCTTATGATTCTCGGTACAATAACTGGTTTTTCTGGATTTTCTTTCTTTCTTGGAATCTTCACGTTCTTCTTCATGTTCCTCTTTAGATTTTGGGTCCATGGAGTCTTCTATAGATTCCATGCCCTGAAGATTCCAACTTCTTCCTTTCATCATAGGATGTAGATGGACAACCAAAGATACTTAAGGCTTCTTTTTAGAGAAGACTTCTTCTAGATTCAAACTGAACATGTGTTTCTTATCATGGATGCTACTTTCAATTAGAACATGGACATATACTTCATAATCCTCAATTGTTCATATCATTTGGGATTATCTCCCTCCTAATCCTTGCTTCATGCATGAATGCATTCTCTTCTTTTTGAATTCTGTAATCAACTCCCTCCATCTAATAGAGTCCACACTTTCATTTGAATCTTTATTTCCTTTTGCAAAGTGTCACAAGTTTTTTTCTAATTTCCTCTTGATTGCTGACTTCTTTCTATTTTGACTTCTTCTGGGTCTCTTCAAGTTTGATTCTAATTTTGGCTTATATGGCAGTTGTTACTTATATAATATCTTCCACAGGAATTGTTACCAAGGGTTGTCAACGTACTTCATCTTTTCATGTGTATTTCTTGACTTGTAGTCATCGTGCTAACAATCCTTATCTTGTTATTCTTCCATAGCTATTGTTTAACTTGAACATCTTATCTTCTAAGAAAGAGATATGCAAGATATGTACAGAAACTATGTAAACATGGTATGTGCAAGAACTTTGAAGAATATTGTTAGCTTGACTTACAAGAAGAAGTTTGTTTTATCCTGCTTGGCCTTCTTTGAGGGTTCCCTTTCTTCGACAACTTATGTTTCGTCTATTTCCTTCCTTAAGCCAAACTTCCTCTTATTCCTGAAATTTTTGAATTTTGTTGTGAAGGCTTGATCATCATATTTATTTTGGGATTTGTCTTTTGTGCTAATCCTTGATTCTTCTTGTACACAACAAGTCCAAAGTTCTTCAAATTTGAGATAATCCTTTCTTGTGTTCATGCTTGCAGCAAATGCATGCCATGTCTTGGGAAGGCTGTTGAGTACTCTATTTACAAGTTCCTTGAAATGATTTCTTCAATAACTTGTAGTTGATATCTTAAGAGAAAGATTCTCACAAAGTATGATGTTATGCTTTCATCATCGTTCATTTTCATGTCATGAAGCTCATTCTTTGGACTCATTACTTGTCCAATTTTTTTGATTGAGAAGAGATTAGTTAGGGCATCATACATCTTCTTAAATGAGTCAAGATGAGAGATGTAGGGTATCAAGTGATCTTTTACAGAGTCTACTATGATACTCATGGCATTGATGTCACTGTCCTTGAACTTCTCCATAACTATAACGTTCTAAGGTTCCTTCTCTTTTCCTTCTTCAAGTTGTGGTTCCACGATATTTCCTTTCATGATATCCAACACTTTATCCTTGGAAAGAATGAGGTCAATACTTGTCTTCCATGCTTTGAAGTTAGAAGTCCCTTCTAACTTGTTTTCTGAAATCATAGAGTAAGCAATGACTGCTTTGACCTGGTCAACCTTTGACTTTGACCAAAAAATCAAACTTGACGTCTTAGCTTCCTGAGAGTACCAGGAGGTGTGCTAAGTTAGGGCACGCTAGGATATCCAGGAATTAGGCCAATATCTTCACTTAAGGTGCCTTAACAAGAGGGCTAGGGTTTCATTGTTGCAACAAAAACTTTGACTACAACTGTAACTGTAACTAAGCAAATCCTCCCAATCTATCTTCCAGCAGTTAGACTGTCTGAGATAGTGTGGGCCCATAACCTGTTAGAAAATAATAAGCATGCTCGTTTAACCATAGACAATATAGAAATATTGTCACCCAACCATAGGCCGAAGCCATCCCCAAGTACCTTAACCTTGACAAAGAGAATAATTCTGGAAGCAAACCCTTGGTCCAAAAGCCAATCAAGGTAGTGTACCACTCTCTAGTGATAGCATACCAAGAATAAATTCCAAACCATAACCAAGAGAAATTCCAAGCCTAAAACCGAAAATACTAGTTGTAGTCGCTGCAACTGCAACTACTCTCCAAACTTGGGCATTTACTAAATTTCTGCAGTGCGCACTAAATTTCTGCAGTTGCGAGTTGTGTGTGTGCAAATGAGCTCTGACATCCTGTATTTATACTTCTCTTCCTTAGTTTTATGGGCCGACTTCTCTTTCTGGAGGTTATAAACTCAATATTAATTATTTTCTTTAGCTCACTTGTCTTCTAGGGTTATGTTCAATGCTTTAGGGTTTCTTCTTGCTTCCCAGAATATTCTATTCTTGCCAGGGTTACACGTGGAGGTTTAATACCTCCCACATTTTATTCTTGTCAGGGTTACACGTGGAGGTTTAATACCTCCCACAACTACCATAATATCAATAATAACAACATGGAATGATTAGCAATATGAAATTAAAAAAAAAAAAAAAAATAATAATGTCTAGCTCTATTCTTTTTTTCAATAAGAATTGAAGGTGATATTCTTCGTTATATTCTCTAATAACTCACTTAAGTTTCATTCTTTCTTTATCTTCTTGCAATGACCAACAAAAATTTGATATTGCAAGTAATAATTCCACCTCTAATAACTCACTTAAGTTTCATTCTTTCTTTATCTTCTTGCAATGACCAACAAAAATTTGATATTGCAAGTAATAATTCCACTAGCGCCTTCAAACACTCATAAAACCCTTTGACCCATATCTTTAAACATTGTTAACTACCAAAATTCTTATACTTAAATCCCATGCTTATGTGAAAAGCCTTGCATAGGTAATGACTTGAACACTCCACCCACCTACCAACCAAGTATTTGTAAGGAGCCTTGCATAAGTAATGACTTGAACACTCCACCCACCTACGAGCTGAATTAGAACATCACTGCATTAACCAAGCACCTTCCATAAGTACAACAAAGGTGTGAATCACAAGATGAGGTTTGAATTAACCAACCTCGTTTGATAACAATAACAAAAATAACAAGAGTAGATATGGCAATTAGCAGACGAGGAAAGAGCAATGACATCGGAAATAACAAGTTTAGGAATGAAAGAAAAGGCACCCACAATGAAATAAAATAAATTATATATTAATTTATAATATTAAATTTATCAATATTGTATAATTATAAAATGATTTTAATTTAATTTTTAAATAATTAAATAAAATAATAATTTGGAAAGAAATAAAACTTTTAAAATAGATAAAACACACTTTCCAAATAGAAAGCCCTAATTCATGAAAGGCAAAGACACTCCCTTGATGTCTAATGGTTTTGGAAGGAGAAATCATAATAACTTTATAATTAAGACCATGATATGATTAATTATATTTAGGAGGGTAAAATTACTCTCCACTTTGAAAGATTAATATCTCTTTTAATGACCGTTTAAGAAAGGGTTGTTTTTTAAAGCATACATTTTGTTGACCATTACCTAACCAAGAAATTAAGGAACCACATCTCCTACTTAGTATATAATTAGTATATAAAAGGCAATCACAAGCTTTAATTTGTTAACAATGACTCCAAGAGAGATTAATCTTCACAAAAACCATATCCATGGGTGCGGCCGTATCTTCATATCTTCATCATCACAAGTGATAAACAACGCAGTCAATATTCATAATAACCCATGGGCGATACAATACAAACCCCAAAACAATATATGTGCGGCATTTCAGACACCGTCGGGCAAGAACGCTTCCTACCACGACTATATCGGTGGTAAATTCTAACTATGACTCGACCCGATCTGGAGGTATCATCAACTTAACTCCACGTTCTCATTCATCCGCACATGCATTCCACGGATCAGAACCCGTTTATATTACCAAAATGTCCCAACAAATCTCATAAATGGCTCGTTTTGCTTTGTTACGTCGATAGGCGTATACCTATTGGCAATGGGCAGAATTAATGATCTTTTAATCTTAATGATCTCTTAACCCTAATCTGATGGATAAGCATTCAAGATGCGGGCATATTCTTAGTCGTCCTCCAAAATGAATGAACCAGATTTATTTCTCATAACTTCCATGCATTTATAAAGCCATCCGTTAACATGTTTACTTTTTTACTTTTACCTAAGAATACTTAAAAATTTACTGTGTGCATGTATAATTGACACGTTCAGTGATTAATACAGAGTGGCGCCACGACCTCCACGCATAACACAGAGCGGCGCCACGACCTCCACGCATTACACAGAGCGACATGCATCCACGCACGAGGAAGGGCGAGCGGCATGCATCCACGCATGGGGAAGGGCGAGCGACATGCATCCATGGGCGTTTAATAGATAGCCGCATGCACGCGCGACTTGAACCGCCACACATTCTCTGAGCGAAGTTTTTTATTTAAACAAAGAAACATTACAGTAAGCGAATTACATTTTGTTGCATGCAGCGAATGTTACCCCCATTTCGGTCAGCATTTCTGAATCGATTCCTCCCTTAATTTAATGCATGTAATTTTATTTAAAATTTTGCAGCCGAGAATAATTTGGGGAGAGTCGAAAGGGTTGCAGCAACCAGCTGAGTACGCCTCGTATCAGCGCCCCAACCGGTGTGAGCTTCATGAACTGCCATAAACCCAAGGCAAAAACTGCAGGACGTTATTCAAAATCAACTCGAATTCTGTATTTGACATCCTTCCTGTATTTGAGCAGAGTCAATTCAGTCTGTTAATCGTTCTCCTCCTTAGAAAGAGTAGTCAACTAATATTTCTTCTCCTCTACTTAGTTCGAGGAGAAAGGCAATTTTACTTTATCGTTAATATAGTCATGATGATAACAGTTTCAGTGATAGTTCTGTTATTCTGTGAAATAATCTTGTGATTATTTCACAAGATTATTGATAACAGTTATTCTGTTATTCTGTGAAATAATCTTGTGATAACAGTTTCAGTGATTTTTGCGTCGCATAGCGGTTACAGTCCCAGTTTGTCAGTCTGCTTATAATGTTATCACAAGTTCTATGTCTATTCTATGTTATCGCCTCTCCACCCACCCACCAAATACTGTAATTGTAATAGATATTGCAAAGTTGTAAGTGTAATAGATATTGAAAGTTGTATGTAATCTTTCTTCACTCACAGATCTTACAATGTAAGAAAAACATCTTATCTTCTCTTCGCCGCTTTACAATTTGAGTAGCTCATTTGGATTAGGTTGCCGGTTTTAGTTTTAGTATTTGTTACCACTGGTTGAGATAATTTGTGTACTTCTTTA
>JZKD02S2270505.1:15230-26829 GCA_000966675.3 Picea glauca | reverse complement strand
GCTTAGGTACATGTCTGAAATCAGTTAGTATTTTAACAGTTCCATCAAACATCTTAATTCGAATGCTACCAATTCCCATAACTTTACACGAGATATCATTTCCCATGTAAACTATTCCATCATCTATAGACTGGTAAGTAATAAACTAGTGTCTATGAAGACACATGTGATTTGAAGAACCAAAATCTAATAACCATTGTTGATCATATCTTGAAACTATACCAATTGATAAAACTTCATCAGTCATACATGAACCTGTTGCTGAACCTGTTTCCGTTGCATTTTCTTCCTTAGTCTCTTTTGGAGGGTCTTCTTTGGAAGCTTGTTGTCTCTTCCAACAATCCTTCTTCAGGTGTCCTGATTTGCCACAAAACCAACACTTAAGCTTGCTCTTTTTTCCCTTCAAATTTGATCGAGAGAAATCCCTCTGACAATGTCCTCTTTCTTTAGGTATGCCTCTAACCATCATCGCCTAAGATGTAGAGGTTTGTAGATTGGATTTCTTCCTTGTTTCCTTAGACAGTAAAAATCCAACAATATCATCAAACTCAATACTTTCTGTTGAAATGAAACTAATAAAGGTAACAAAGTGATCCCATGACGCGGGCAAATAATACAATAATGTAATTGCCTTATCTTCAGATTCGAATTTCACTCCCATGCTAGTCAACTGAACTAAGAGAGTATTAAAAGTATTTAAATGATGATCTATTTTCATACCTTCCTTCATGCGCAAACTGTACAATTGTATTTTCAGGAAGATCCTGTTCGTCAAGGATTTCATCATGCACAGGATTTCCAGCTTCATCCATAAACTGATTGTTGTCTTCTCCGAGACAATGTTGAACATAACATCATCATCCAAACACAGGGATATGGATCTCAGTGCTCTCGCATCGATCTCATCCCAATCTTCATCTGTTATGGTCGTGGGTTTCTTTTCTTTTCCCAAAATTGCCTTCGCCATGCCTTGTTGCACGAGCAGATCATGCAACTTAACCTTCCAAATCTAGAAATTGTTCTTTCCATTGAACTTCTTGATTGCGAATTTAACACTCTGAGTTTTCGCCATTAGTAGAAAGAAAAATTCCAAAAAAAACACCACTACTTCCAATAACCAAGTCCCTTTGAAAAATATGTGGAGGAATAATGATATAATAAAAGACTTAATCAAAAAACCTTTTAATAATATATAAAAGAGGCCACCTCAAATATATTATATAAAGCATCCACCCACTTGAATTTATGCATTTAATATAATATGCATATAATACAAATTCACGTTTTGCATACAAACCTCCACCCGTACAATATTTAATAACTTAAAATTTTCAAAAAATACCATACCTTAAATTCTTTTAAAACCATGCAGATTTTTTAAGAAGAGATCGTGAGTCCTAGGGATGATTTTAGGGGCTAAATTTCGCTCATGGGTTAATTTTCCATGGGTTTTCCCAAAAAACGATTCGCCATTCTAAAAATGATTCACCCAAATTTTATAGGATAAAATTATTTTACCTTAAAAATCGCCAAAAATTTATACAAACTATACAAAATCCTTAGAAATTTAAATATTTTTATAAAAATATCGCAAAACATTTATAGTTGGAATATGAAGGATTAGTAAGATTCGCCAAGGTTTTTATATTCTAAAATAAATTTCCATCCTTAAAATCATCCCTGAATTCGTGACCTTTGTTTTGCGAGGATTCGTCGCACCTCCTGATGCAACTGGATTGTGGCTATCTTGAAGGGTCTACGCACTGTAACACATAGCTGGACCGCAACAATTTGAGGAAATCGACAGCAAGTGAAGGATGGCTAATAAGACGTCGCACCCTTCGAGAGGAGGGACCTGCGATGATGTGGAAATCGATGCACCTCACATAGATGTTGTTGTTGCTCCTCCAAAATTTGACACCCTCGACACCCTCTCCTCCAACCAGCTCGGATACCACTTGTTATATTCGTAAATGTGAAAACACAAATATCATAATCTAGGAATAGTCACGAAGAATTAAAAGACACAGAGATTTACGTGGTTCACCCAAATATTGGGCTACGTTGAGCAAGCGAAGGCATCAATTGTCTTATTATTCAGATCATGGATATTACAACAACTCACTCACACTCCCTTGTTTGCCTCTACGGGCTTACATAAATTTATATACATTTACACATGAAAACTAATTATTAAATGCAATCTCATCCATATTCTAACTTGGTCTTATTGGTTACAACCAACATTGGATTATAGGATCTGAAATCCTAATCCTGAAGAAATTTGTTGTCACCAGTTTCCAACAGTTATTGTTCCTCATTGTGTTGTGTTTGTAGAGTTTTTTCTATATCTTATTTCATTTTTTTATAATGTTTTTGTGTTTGTTATTTTCCTGAACGATGTTAAATGTTTTATTAAGCCATGATAGTCACTTTTTTTGGCGATTTTCTTTTTCAACAGATTTTCATCCTTAAATTAGTTTGATCAACCGTTTTATTTGGTTTCTAAGACATGCTCATTTATACAAAGAGTCGGTATTCCAATTAATCACTCTCTCCCAACTCAATTTCTCTTAATGCCCCTTTCAAGCTTATCTCCTCTAAGGAGAAGATTAATTTTATGACCGAAAGAAATTACAAGATTTTCCATCTTCTCTCCCCTAGGAAGGAGATTAATTTTATGACCGATAAAAACACTAAAAGAGCTTCATCCAACTGTTCTATACCACACTACTCAAAAATATTAGACTTAAAATGGTATTTTTATTCCAAGTGTTTCCTCTAAATCTGTGAGGGCCTCATTATCCAATGAGACTTCCTTCAATTTTATTTTTATGCATCCTTTCAATTCCTCTTGGCCAATTTTAAGAGTGTTTTCACTACTTGAGAGTCGTGGTTAATCACCATATCCCTTGGTCAATTTTAAGAATACTTGCACTACTTGAGAGTCGCGGTTAATCGCCACATCCCTATTGCACAAATGGATCTACAAACTTTGGCCACTACGTGAAGTGGAGTCTAAAGCACACTTTATCTTTACATATCCAATGCACTATAAAATTAGATGGACCTTCTTCAAATTCTCTAACCATTAATATCTTATCTTGTACATTAAAGAGACCTTAAGCAATGTTTAAACCAAAACCCCAACTCAACAATGTGACTTGAATTATCACCTCCTTTCACGTTATATGGGTATTGGTGGGTTAAACAACTCCATACATACCACTCAATTAGAACACTATCACTACGAAATAACATCTTATACGACTACTTAATCCACATACAATAATGTGTTTATGTGATCAATGCCTACTCCTCACGCCAATAGTAATGCAAGCCACTCACTATATAAGATATTAGTTGGCATGCACCTTGTGTTGATATTTTGCATTATCGATTTATATGATGAACATGAACAAGGGTTGCATAGCAACGCGTCCCTGTCGAGTTAGTTGAGAAATACATATTGAATAATGAAACTTAATATAACTAAATGCACAAGTAATGAATATTTTTTGTTAAAAGATAATAATTGAGGATTGTTTGTTATTCAAAATATATAATGAACCCTAATATATTAGATAATAAATACAATAATGCATAATAATAAATACATAGTACAACTTTTTATATTTAAATGTGTTGTGAAATTCATTGATTATGTAATTGATTCTACATATTGAAAGACATGAAGGGAGTAATAACACTTCAATTCTATCAACCAATTAGAAATGAGAAACACAAATTTTTTTATTATATCCAAAAATATGTATTTGTTTTCCTATGTTAAACATTACACTGCATAAACAAATTTATGATAAAAGGCAAATTCATATCACATCAAAAACAAACTCATTACTATAATCCCATGACAGTGTTAAAATTAATGATTAATTTGGGGTTGTTTGAAGACTCCTACAAATCTTCAACCAACCCCAAATTAATCATTAATTCTAACAGACAGGAACTTATAACTCCCTAACTTTATAACTTGTTAAACTTCAATCTCAACACTATTTTTTAAGAGTCTTCTTCATCTCTATGTAACCTTTTTAGAATGTGGATAATGCATATAATTTTAAATATTTTAAGCTTAGTTTCTTAGTTTAATTCATTTACTTGCATACTACAACATATTGTACTTATTTTCTATTTACTTATTTTAACTCATTGACGTGCATACTAGTGTAGTTTGTTTTCTATTTAATTGTATGAATGATTTTATCCTTCTGGCTATGTGAAAATTTTTAATCATTTTCTATTTAGGTATTTTAACTCATTCACGTGCATACTACAGCATAGTGTAGTTTGTTTTCTATTTAATTGTATTAATAATTTTATCCATCTGGCTATGAGAAAAATTTTAATCATTTTCTATTTAGGTATTTTCACTCATTCACGTGCATACTACAGCATAGTGTAGTTTGTTTTCTATTTAATTGTATGAATAATTTTACCCATGTGGCTATGTGAAAATTTTTAATCCCCGCTTATTCTAAAGTAAACTATGATAGAAGATAAAGAGATTTATTGTAAATGAAAGGGGTATTATATAGTGGATGAGAAGAAAAGGAGCATGAGTACAGATCACCAACGATTAAAGACAAAGATTAAAGAGAAAGGAAGTAGTTAAAAAAAAGATAACAAACTATATACTAGTATATAGTTGAAATATTGAATTAAATCACCATATATATATAATTAGAAGATATATGTAACTAGAATAATGAGTAAAAAACTTTTATTTTACAATAATGAGTAATGAGTAGAGAACTTTTATTTTTAGAATAGCAAAGGGAGGAATTTTGTTTTTAAAAAGTAACATATTTTTTTAAAGCCAAGAAAAATAGTGACTTAGAATAATTATTAATAGATTTTTAAGAAAAAAAAGAACAATATCACATATACATTACACAAGAGATTTATTATGGAAAATTTTAACTTAGAAAACCAAGAAACCCAAAAGCCACACCTATTTCTCATTATATTAAAAAAAATCATGACATAATATTTAGGTATTTCATAGCAACATTGAATCATATAATCCATATAAGAATACAATGGGTATAAAACCATGGGAGGAAAACCACTCATTACATACACAAAAAATTTCCGAAAACTTTCAACCTTCTCCAACAACACTTTATTATCTTCAACTATGTCTCTAAAAAAATGATATTGTAAATCAATAAGTTTTATCTTAACATGATAAGCATGGTTCTTTTCCAAAAATATCCAACTTTAACTATAACAATCTATCCTTACAATTTATGTATGAAACCAACATCTAAATAGAGCCTCTACAATCATGCAACCTATTTATTTGTATGAGTGGATACCATATACTCAGTGTGTGTATTTAAGAATGAAACTACAACATGTCTTTACTCATCCAACTTATTTATCCATCAAACAAGTTAAACACATAACCACTTGTCAATCTTCAATGATCAAAATCTTTAGTCCATTGTGCATCCAAAAATACTTGTATATCTACCACTATATTTGGTGCAAGTTTACCAAGTCCTTGATAGTGAATTACACAATCTAAAGTGTCATGCAAATATCTAAAGACCCTTTGTTCGTCAATCCAGTGTTCCTTCCCTAAGTTTGACATATATTTTCTCATAAATCCCACTAGATGGGAAATTTATGGTTTGCTACAGACCATGACATACATCAAACCTTCAAAAAAAAATTCATAACAAAATCAAGTCATGTCCTCAACATCCACTAGTGCCTCATGAAATTGTTTTGCCTATAACTTTAAGCCTGCAAGAATATAAATATAACATGTTTACATTCTTGCAAATTATGGGCCGCTATAATATCATTGTGCAACATAATTCCTTTGATTTAACTAGATTCTCATGTTTAAATGATCTCTTTTAACTTTAACCCCCCCCGAAATTTTTTTTCCAGTATTAAAATCCTTCACATCAAACTAAGATGACAATTGAGACATAATTTTCTTGATGACTTCCTTATTGTTTCCAAGTAACAACATATCATCAACACATAATACTAGATTAACAAAATGATTACTGACATGTTTGGTATACACATAGTGATCATCTTTGCTTCATAAAAATCCATGTCCTAAAGCATAAGTATCAAAATTTTGATACCATGTCCTTGGTGATTACTTCAGACAATAGAGGGACTTATTTAACATGAAAACTAGGTCCTCCTTTCCTTTCAACTTAAAACATTCTTGTTGCAAAATGTTTTTTTCTTTTAGAACCCTGTGTAGGAATGTTGTCTTAATATCCATCCGTTCTATTTCAATCTCAAGGAAACAATGATAAAAGAAAGATATATTTAATGTGATTTAACTAGGCAACACGAGAGAAAATATCACCAAAGTCAATTCCCTCCACTGAACATTGATTTACTATCAATTAAGTAGTGTACTTCTCAACATTACCTTATGCATGAAAATTCTTCTTGAATGCCCATTTGAGACCAACTAGTTTTCTTCTAGTAAGAAATTTGACCAAAAATGAAGGTAAATTTTTTCCAAGGCTCTAATTTATTCAACCATTAATCCAATACATAACTTCCACACACACCCCCAATGTTGATATACACACTGGTACCTTTCCAACGGTGTAAAAATCGCCTCAATCAAAGTTATGCCTCTCGCAAATTATGAGTGTGAAAGTCATGCCTCCCGCAAGTTGACCTGCCTTGTTGACCACCATGATACAAGTGGATGTCACATCATCCCCCATTACTCACACATATGTGGCTATCCACATGTGTAATTTCAAGAAGATTCTAGAAGGTCCAAAACTTATCACTAATTAAGGGTTAATAAATTCAAATACCTAACCCTACATGACTACCAGGTTATGTTAAACACTGGACCGCTAGAAGGAGAAAGGTTTCCATTCTTGAGCATTGTATTTGCTCCATAGTTGAGTAGAGAATTTAGGAGTGGTATTCTGAGAGCATAACATAGGAATAAATATTTATAGTGAGCATACAAGCCACAATTTCAAAGGAAAGTCCACAGTGAGTGCCTCTTTCTTTGTATATGCCTTTCCATAACTCAAGAAAAGAGAGAAAAGGACGGGCCTCACCTTCTAGATAGGTTTTCTTCCATATTATTTTTCCAAGGATATATATTGTATTCGTTTATGTGTGGATGGTGTGTTCTTTTGTTCATTTCTTTCATTTTCATATTCAATTGTTTTCATAAATTTGACCAATAAGCTAGTAATAACTAATCTGGGATCTAAGAAAATAAATTGCATAATCTATTATTTCATAATAGTATAAGATATGTTTTGAATAACCATTCCAGTGGAATATCCACAACAATTTATAGATCAACCATGTTTTTATTCTATAATTTTCTTTTCTTTCTATCAATTGTGTCCATTGGAGTTATAGGACTATCATCAATAGAAGATAAAACACAAGAAGAATGAAAATTAGGTGGATTATACCTTTGGTTTGTGTTCTTCCATGAACCAATCTCCTCGAGATTAGGGTTTAAGGTTATTCCTCATCTAGTTCATTTTCTTTCAATGATTCAAATCTCCATCTTCCAACTCAAATTTAATAACGATGGATTCGCTAGGAAACCAATATCATAGAACGTGGGTTCATATTGGGGGTTTAAAAACAACGAAATATAATGGTATTGAGGTGGTGACAGGGTTTTTATTGATTGAAATTTCAAGTAGAATATGATAACCAACATTTTATAAAGAGGATGTCAAATACATATCTAAAATATTGGTTCCAACAAACTAGGAATAGAAATAATAAGGGGTATAAAAAATGTTGCGAAAAAATGGTACTTACAATATTGGTGAAAATAGGGTTTATTTTATTTGGAAACACGTATTGGGAGGGGGTAGTAACATTTGACTTTTTATATGTATAAATGAAGTTAAGGTTATTATTTATTACCCCATGAACACACATGCTATGCCAAAGATTTACTAAGTGAACTACTCATGAATTGAATCTTTTATGGTTCGTCCTTTGTTAGCTTCTCATATTATATTGGAGGCTTTTTAACCTCTCTAAAGTTTCCACAACTATAAGAAATATTTTTTATATATGGTTCTAAAGCTTGTAGCCTTTTACCCCACTTCTATATCCAATGAAGATACATTTCCTTCTTTATAGTCCAACATAATCCATTTTTAACTTTGCTTGAACATTCACATAATAATCACAACCAATTATCTATGTTAAAGAGAAGGTTTCTTACAATTCGAGGCCTTCTAGGGACTTGCATCAACCAAAGGTGATGTGGGTGATAAATTAATCAAGTAAATTGTAGTCTCTACTATCTTTACCCAAAATTCTCACTCCAATCCTACTCCAGCAAACATAATTCTTGCATTTTCCATTGTAATCCTCTTAATTTTATCTACAAATCCATTTTGTTGAGGTGGATATCAATTCATCGTTTTTCGTGTTGTTATGCATTGCTAGTGATACTTCTCAATTTCTTTTGAAAAAAACTATCCACCATTATCTTTCCTCAACATATTTATCTGTTTTCTTTGTCAATTTTTCTATAAGAGTATTAAACTCTTTGAATTTACTAAAAAACTTGGATTTCTATGGAAGGAAATATATCCATTTTTTCCTCAAGAAATCATCTATAAATGAAACTTAGTACATATAATTTCCTATTAATGGAATAAGTAGAAGTCTAAAAACATCACTATGTATCAACTAAAAAATCTCATTTTCTCTTAGAGTAGTCGATGGGAAGTTTACCCAATTTTGTTTACAATATACACAATGTTCACAGAAATAAAAATCCTAGGAGAAATAAAAATCATTCATCTATACTTTTAGTGTAAAAATATTAAATCCATTTCTCTACAATATGCCCCAATCTTTGATTCCAAAGCATTGTCTTCCTATTAGGGAATATATGGGTTCTTCCTATTTCATTTCTCACCTCAATAACAACACAACTAATGCATCCATTTACAGTGTATAATACCCTGTTTTTGAGTCCCTAGACTAATAATATATTTTGTTTAATTGAAAGGGGTCGGAGTGCCTAGGAAATGTAATAATTTGAACATTTCAAATAATAAAATACATCGTTGGTTGCAAGACGAACAATGACAGGAGTTATAGGTGGTTATGATTCTATGAGAGAGGGGGGATAAAGGGGCTAAGTATTTATATTATATGTTATTTACCCATCTTGGTTTTTATTTGGGGGAAAATGGTTAGATGATATTCTTGGGGGCAAATCCACATGGTTCTTGATTTTCCTTGTAATTATATAAACCTCTCTTTTGGTTTGTTTTCAGGTTCTTCATTCATTGTTTCTTATCACTTGGTTCATCATTCATTCATTATTCCTCATTCATTTTGGTTCTTGGTTGGGGAATGGTGATAAATTGTTAAGGAAAGGAGTCATTGTTTTTTTGGTTATATTAATTACTGGTGCATTCTAGCCATGAATTGGTGCAGGTATGATTGATATGCATTGGCATGTGATAAACCTTACTCACAGTTGTGAATCCTAAGAGTCCCAACATGGATATTCTTGACCAAATGCATTGGAGCCCTGGAAATAAATGGACAACCTGAGGGACTGTGTGGCAGTGAAGGGGTTCATTGTCTTTAGATGGTGTATGATGGAGATAAGAGAGATGGTGTACATTGGATTGTTGTGTGTTGAGAAACATGTGATATCTTGAGTGTTGATTGGTTTGTGTTAGGTAGCTAGAGAGGTAGTAATGGGGGTCCAGAGGGCCCATAGTGATAATAGTGAAGGCAATTCAATGTAAAGTGGACTAGGTCCACTATATTATTAAATAAATCCCACTATGGTAGTTAGATATAATAAATGGGTAGTTAGATATAATAAATGTAAGAGGACATCTAGAGAGGTAGTAGTGGGGGCCCAGAGTGCCCATGGTGATAATAGTGGAGGCCATTCAATGTAAGGTGGACTAGGTCCACTATATTATTAAATAAGGCCCACTATGGTAGTTAGATATAATAAATGGGTAGTTAAATATAATAAATGTAAGAGGACTTCTTAGAAGATTCCTCCTCTAGAATGTTCTTAGGTGATGGTAGAACTATATAAAGAGGTTCAAACAATGTAATGGAATATGAAGAGAATTATTGTATTGTGATTTGAATCTCAATAAGAGGTTTCCCCCTTGAAGAGGCAAGTGAATAGGAGAGGATCCCTTCCATAATAGGATCTATTGTATGGTGTTGCCCTACCTCAAGGGTTTTCTCTATTTCTTGTGTTCATGTTATGGTGAATGGTTTATGGTTTATTCTTGGTATTATTGAAGTATATTTGTAGATATATTCAGGTTCTTAACAAGTGGTATCAAAGAACTTTCCTTGGCAGACATTGTGGACAAATATTTTTTATTTTTGCAGATTGTTTTTTGGAGAAGAAAAAAGAGGGCCGCGACATTCCAGAAATTTTTGGTATATTTATATGAAAAAATTGCAGAAACATGTTGGATATATGAGTTCCTCTTATAAAAACACCCAATTTGTAAAAACAATTCACCTGAAACGGAGTCCGGGAAGTCAAGATATTGAAGTTTTAAAATATGTAATTTTTCAGGGTTTTTTCTGTGGATGGTGGCGCGATTTTTTTATATTTATGTAGGAGTTGGAGGCCGAATTTGTCCAAACAAATTACAGGTCTGATTCCCTCTCACAATTTTACCCAATTTCAAAAAAACAATCAGCCAAAATGAGATCCGAGAAGTGAAATTATGAGCATTTTAAATTCAACAGTTTTTTAGGAATGTTTCAGAAAAAACTGTGATTTTCTGTCGTAACTTATTGTTCTATTTTTGGGGTTTTTTCATGATAGCTACGGGACCGGAGAGTTCATAGGGTGCACTCATATGGATATTTCCTCTCAAACCCTCAAATAAATTCTACAAATTACTGAAGCATTCAAATCCCAATTGTATGACACATTAGATGCTAGATTGCATGACCTTGCAGATGGTCTCAATGATAATTTTGTAGTATTCAAGATTCATTGGATAGCATGCAGGAGAGATTTATTATGGAGGACATCATGGATGAATATAATCAAGAAATATATGCTTGGTATGATTTTGAGGTTGATTGTGATGATTGGTATATGGATAGTTGTCATTTCTGGGATGATAACCACTTTCATATTTTATTTGTTGACTCTAATCCACCGTTTGTAGAGAGCATCAATGTGACAAATAGAGATCCAATGATTATTACCAGTGTCCATCCTGCATATTCTACAGTGGTATTATTCATTTCATATTTTTCTACGACCCTTTTCCACTATGTGGATGGATCTTCTTATTTGGATCCACATGACAGGTGTCAGTCTTTGGAGAATCATTTTGAGTTGGTTATTGGGTTCCGAAATATTCCACGGGGAGTTAACATGAGAACTTAGAAATGAGACCCGGGCTTACAATGGTGGTTGGACTACTTCAACATGGTGGCTTTCCTTTCTATATGGGACCTTGGTTCTCCAGTCTTCTTCAACATTATGGTTCACAATTATCCATGGGACCCTAGTATATGGTTGTACATCAAGCGTTGAGGACAACACTTTCATAAGGGGGATGGA
>JZKD02S2270505.1:0-12779 GCA_000966675.3 Picea glauca | reverse complement strand
CTAGAATATGGGAAACTCTAGGAAGTGGTTTAATCCTTCCATATTTAAGCATCACCATTATTATTTCACATCATATAACATTATTTATCAATTCATATATTAATAATACACCACCTCCACCATAATTTTCATAATTTCATAACCACTCCCTATGGAGAGTCATATGAAAAGAAGCACCTGAGTTGACTAATGATGCATCATCATCTACTTGTGTACTCAACAAAGACACGTATACATACCATTATTCTATGGAGATCCTTTTATCTATGGAAGTGACATCCTCAAGCCCCTACCTTTAACAACATTCTTATATCTACTATATTTCATCAAATGATAGCTTTACCACATTTCCTCGTCAATTTTACAAGGGGGATATTGATATCTACCTATAGACTTAGATATGTCCCTTGAATTATTTTAATTTCTATCTTGGGGAAAACCTCTCACAAATAAGGGATCCTTGGTTAGAGTTTCCATGGAGTTTTTCCTCATTTCTTCGGATAAAAAGGGTGAAACTACATTCTCAAACTTTAATGTGGATTGGAAAAGTAGTACCAATGGATAAAACAATATTATCACATGAATATGGAAAGAACATTATAACAAAGTAATACCTTTATATTATTCATATATTTTAATATCAATTGAATCTAACTGACTTACCATAGTGTTAAATGCATTAATATGCTCTATCATGGATCTAAAATTTCTCATCCTAAGAATATAAAAATTCTTGTGATGAAATAACTTGTTTATTATGGACTTTGTTGATATAGGGTCACGAAATTATCCCATAGATCCTTAGCACTAGCTTCTATGAAGGCATTCAAAAACATTGAATTTTAAAGGTACATTTGAATTATACTCTTCTTCTTCTTATACATATTCTCCTAGCATTATTTTTCCACACCCTTCTAATTTTTTCTTGACACAACAACCCATTGATCTCTATCCACAAGAAGATATTTCATCTCGATTTCCATAGCTCAAAGTTCTAGCTAATAAATTCCTCTATCTATGTTCTTGAAGATATCCCCATTTCATATCACACATAAGGATCATGGTGCAAATATCTCACTCAAACTTCTTTCCCATAAACCTATGATTACCTTCATCTACTAAGAATGAGCTAAACCCAAAGGCACCCCCCAAAATCTAGTTGCTATCATATTGAATGTAGGAACATATATAGTGGAAGATAAACCTATTAATGTGAAGTAATGCTAACATGCTATTAAGAAAAATAGAAATAATAATATCACATACACATTACAAAAAATATTTACCATAAAAACCTTTAACCAAAAAGACCAACATACTTAGAGTCACACCTTTTTTTCATTGTATTAACAAAACAATGCATAATACAATATATGTATTCAATAACATTGTTCAAAATTAATCCATTAACTAAAATTAGAATACAATGCATATAAAACCATGGCCCAAAACCACTCATAATAGACCCACCAAGATGAATAATATACATTCAAAGAATATAACACATATCCTACAGAGGGAAGTGGGTAACCATAGGTAAAATTGTAAAGAAGCACCATAGAAAGAAACCTTAAAGGAAGGGGTAGTGAGAGTATCAGGTGGTTAGGATGATAATGAAGTTAAGAGAGAAAATAAATGAGGGTAGTAATAACTAAGTGGGTTGATTGATTACAATTAACACTCACTAATGGATATGAAATATGGAGTGTTATGTAATAGCTCTCTTTTCCTTTTCATATTTTCTCCTCAATGTTGATCTGGATCTAATCTATAATCTCATTGATTCTTGTAAAATTCTCCTCCATTGAGGATATCAATCCTTTATCAACTAAATTTATGAAGAATGTTATAACACTTCTCCTATTCCTAACACCTTAGTGCTATTATCCTATGAACTGTATTTTGAATGACTATAATCAAGATTCATTTGGATCTATGACCTAGAAAAGTTATGGCTTCCTAAATTTCCCTTTCTACTCAATTGTGCATCTTGAATTCCATTAGTTGTCTTCCTTCTAATTACCTAGGAATTATACTTCTCAAGGCACAATTTTAGATAAATATATGGATTAACCTATCTAATATATTTTCAACTACTTCTTTCTTTCTCAATTTTGATCTCTAAGAAGAAAGTTACCATCTGATTATTGCTAATTTACCCATTTTGTACACTTTTCATTCTAGTGCAATTAATCTCAAACACCAACTCATGTCACTTGTAGAAGTAATTTTTTAGGAACAAATGGAAATTTTGTGTGAGGCCTAGATAATACTGATGACAAGGAATTGATAACAACTCCTTGATTGTCAATATGATTCTGCAGTAAAAAATGCAACAATCTAGAAATGACAACTTTGTCCTTTTTCACCCCTTTTTCCAAAATTAGAATTTTTAGCCAAACTAACTATCTTCCAAACCATGCACTTCTAGAAAAACTTCAATAAACCAAAGTTGTCTACCTTTATGAGACAACGAAATGTCAACCAAATAAAATTTTCCATATTTTCAATCTAGGGACCCTTTTCCTCCATTGAAAATCCCAAAAATCCCCCAAAATTGGCCCAAAATAATGGATTTTGGCTTGTTTCAGCATCCCCATTCCAAACCCCTTAGAATGTAGCCAATTCCTTCACACAATATTTTTCATATTTGCATTTTTGACACTACGTACAATTTTCAATAGTAATTCTTCTCATGCCACTGAGCTTGACCTTGATCTTTAAAAAATGTAATTTGCATTGTCTAAAAAATCAGAGCATAATTGGCCAGTGGACCTCTATGACACTTTTGTATCCCTTGACATTGTGGAAAAAAAAAAAAAAATATTATCTTCTTCTGAGTTGTTATGCTCATGTTATGGCCAAAAAATTATTTTGGCTTCATAGTTATTTTTTTGAGACTACAGGACAATTTTGCCTATTTGGCATCTTTGTTGATGTGGCTATTGATGTGGAATTATGGGACCACATGGAACCATAAGGTGATTCCATTTCATCCTCTTGGTCACCCTGGCCCTACCCCATCATCCTTTGCCTCCCTCCTCTCTCTCTCATCTTTCCTTCCTTACAGTGACCTAAAACAAATTAATAAAATGTTTTTATTTTCTGGTCCAACATGTACTATATGCCCAATTGGCACACCATTGAATTTAGATAGAACATGGGTCCCACTTTGTGTCCCATGTATCCATCATGACACCCTCACCTCGACACACAAACTTGCTTTTTCCCATCAATATAACAGTGGAGATCAATGGACATCAACAACGAAGAGGCCCTATTTCATCACCAACATGTGAGAGGGTTAACACCCCCTCCATGATGTGATGAATGAACCTACATGCTTCCTATAATGAATGACATAGATTATGAAAGATCAATGGTGGGGAAACCCTATCACATCACCAACATTCTTGGGCATTAACACCCCATTTGTAGTGCGACACTCCAAAACTGCCTTGATACATTGCACATTTTTAGTGGTGTCACATCATTGAAGGACTTGGGAAAAAATTCTTCTCTACCCATGTGACATGGCCTATGGTATTGGGTTATACCATTGTGCTCATGTGGCTCCCACATCACCTGTTGGACTAGCCACAACGCATTGCAGACCCTAACACTGTGCCACCATGGACCTACCATTGTGGAAATCCTTGTCACCATTTCCATGTCACTACCATATCACCATCCATGTCATGATGACATCATGGTATGAAAAATTACCCAATTTTTTCAAAATTTCAAAATTTCCCAATTTTTCTAAAAATGCATAATTTCAAAAAACATTTCAGGGCCACCATGAAAATATATACTTATATTTTCATTGCCAATTTCATCCCCATATGTGTCAAATCAAATTACACAAATAACCAATTACCTCCATACATGATTGCTTGACGTTTCTAGGTATAAATCCCTCTTGAATTCATCAGCAGCTGTATATTTTTTCACAATTTCACCATGGTTTCTTTGTACATGAAACAAATTATCATTTACATTCCCAAAACTGTTCAGACTGGGGTTAAAATTGGTGTATTTTAACCCGTGGGATCAATTCCCTCAAATTCTTCATGAATTTCCCCCAATCTCACAGTAGTGATTTTGACAAATATGTTGCATAAATCCTTTTAGATTTAAATCTACAAATTCATCTTCTACATGTTGATTTTGTTCCATGCAAGCTCAGTGATCAACTTATCGCTCCAATACTAATTTGTAATTCACATAGCCTTCCAAGATGAGTCTTATCATTGCATAAAATAACTTATCCTACTAAATATGAATTTAAAAATGCCCCATACATATAAAATAAAACCAAGGGACAATAGGCCCATAAAAATTAAATAAAAACAATATGTTGATTTAACCATGAATCTATAACATTTATAAAATACATGAATGCATCTAGTAACAACATGATAATTACAACATTCAAATATCATTTACACAGTGGAATAATCATAACAAACACAACAACAACTTATTTTTTCATAAAATATAACCAATTGGTTGCATTCGAAGGATGAGACTCCCATCCATAAGTGTTGTTGTTCATTTTATCTCAACAAAAAACCACCCTCGAGCTAAGGATATGAGTCCACGAGGAGATATGGTCATCTAGTTATCCACTCTCCACACTCAAAAACTCAAAACCTAGGTTCTACTCCTATTGAAGTTACAATCCACCAACTCTCTTTCTTCCCCACAACCTACACAACCCAAATAATGTACCCCCTTCACTTCCCATAATCCCTCAGGTTGTACCATTTTTTTATTAGGGCTTCCAGTGCACTCGGTTGGTCAAGGATATCTTAGATATGGAGTTTAGGAACTCTTATCTTCTTCAGGAGTTCTCACAACATCCTTCACAAGGCTCTTGAGCCATTCCCTCAATGGGAAAATGCACTACAATATTACAACCTATTTTTACAGGCACACAAGCCTCTTTCTCATCGTAAAAAATAGCTAATCCATGGAGTCCTTCAAGAACAACATGGTGGGTGCTCTTCCCAACAATCAACTCTCCTCTTTCTCTCAACAATCTACATGTAAAAACTTTCTTCTTTGGTCATACAAATTTCATTTTCCTCAAGCTAGTTGACTACTCACTCTAGCCAGTGTTGATTGTACTTTAGCCCCATGATCCATAATAAATATGGGATGTGACTTCTCACACCCATCCTCTTACATGAAATCAATGATTGGCTTTGGTAACACTCAATATAAAATAGAAGTTTTATACACAATGATTAATAACCATTTCAGGAATGTGGGTTGGATTAATACCCATGAGTATTCCCCCCTTCGAACCCTCTCTATTGTAGAATCATAGTCACCCATAGTTTCCATCCCTCTCATACCACAACTACCAATTACTACTTTTATTAATAATTTGAATTCACTTAATACATAATTTTCCCCTTGGCCATAGTAATCAATACAAGCTCTTTGCCCCAAACATATCATCTCACCAGCCTAAATAACATTTATACAATTACATTATAATTTGCGGGGATTAAAAATGGGGATATTACAAAACTCATTGAGATGGTCCCGATGAATCTCAGAACACCATTCGACGTGTTCATTCTAACTTTATAACCAACTCGAAAGCAAGAAAAGAAGATGGTAAGGATTATACCATTGATGTTTTATGTGGCTTATTGATTAATGATCAATACAGATTGCTTAATGAAGGAAAGCTTGGTGGTAAAAATCAATATCACTTGTTCAATGGAAAGGGAAAGGTGAATCATAAGTAAAGAGTTTGGTTTGATACCTCTGTACATCAACCAAAATACCTTGACAAGGAAACTAAAGTGTAGATTGATGAGTCGACATTGACCAAAAATAATTGAAGGAAGAAAACATGTATTTACTATGGAAATATTGGACATGTTGAGAAGGAATATTGGAAGAATAATATTGATATAAGGAGAGGATCATGTGACTTGAAGGAGATCTGTCATATGTTCATCGACCTATTGATAATTTCATCTTCTAAGTTGGATATTATCAATCACATCTCTCTCAAAATTAATGGGTACTGAATTATGGATGTACTCGACATATGACCAAGGATTCTTCCTTGTTCACTTCCCTGGATAAAATTGCAAAGTGGAAGATGTATGTCGCTGATGATTTTTCTCTTGACATTGCTAGTTGTGGTAATTTTCCTTGTAGACGTATATCATGTGCCGAATTTAAGTGCCAATTTTATATGATTTTCTCAACTACCATAGAAATGTAATATTGTGGATTTTTGGTTGGATCAGTTCTTTGTCATGGATCTGAAAAATGGTCAGTCTGTTTTTGTTGGAGTGTTTCTCGACCCAAAGGATAGTTTGTGTAAGTTTTGAAACTCAACCCAATTGTAAACCGACTACTCCTATTTATCACACTAATGAATGAAGTCGAATTTGGCATCAACTACCTGGAAACCTAAATTATCAAAGTATGCATTCTATGGAAACAAGGAACATGGTTTTTGGTATACATGAAGTTCTTCCTCTTTATGGAGTCTATAGAGGATGTGTGTTAGGTAAGCATCATCAAGAACCCTTCGACTCTAGCAAAGTGTGGCGAGCATAGAACCTACTACGGTGTTATCTAGTGTATCAATATACCTTCCTTAGTGGGTGCAAGGTATATTTTGACCTTTATTGATGATCTCTCTAGATTCACTCAGATCCGTTTCTTTGAAATTTCAAGGAATTTATGGCATTGGATGAAAATAAATGTGGTCAACTTATCAAGTACTAGATATAATATAATGGTGGTGAGTATGTGAATTAATGATTTGAATAATAACTTATTCGATCTAGTATTGATTGGTAGCAAAGTTTTCTTCATACTCCTCAACAAAATGGCATAGCATAAAGAAAGAATCAAACCCTGGTCAAAATGTCTCTATGTATTTAACAGACTAAGGATTTTCCCACTTTTTTATGGGTTGAAGTTGTTTATTGTGAAAAATATCTCATAAATCATATTTTGACTATAATTTTTAGTTATGTGATTCTAGTCAATGGTGTGGAAGAAATCCCTTTGTTGGCCACCTATGTTTATTTGGTTGTGTTTCTTGGGATCATATTCTAGATCATTGAAAGAAGAAATTGGATGGAAAGAGTCATGCTTGCATCATGATGGGATACTCTGAATATTTCAAATCCTATCAACTATTCAACCAAATAATTATAAGAAGAAATGTGTTTTTTGATGAGAATTATTCCGATATTAAGTTGTTGAATTATTCCTTTAGATTATTATAGGGTGCTCCCTTTGATGTTGTTTCTAAAAATGCTTCACTAATTCTATTTTTCCTTCCGTCGACTGGGATGCCAAAAAAATTTCCTATTTCGACTGAGTCGTCAACATTAGTTCATGTGTCAATTAGTCAATGAATTTTTTTTTTGACTGGTCCTTCATATCCTTCTAATGAAATTGTTCCTTATTCTAATCAACCTTCTATAGTGGATATCAGTTCACCCTTGTCCTTCCAATCCAGATGGGATGCTAAGATGATTGAAGTTTTTAGTCCTAATTTGAATGATATCTCTTCAACTTGATCTCAGAAGTCTCTTTATGGTTTGAATAAATATCCCATATCTTGGTATGATAATATCGACCATTTCTTTCCCCATCTTGTTTTAACACATTGTGAATCTGATCATGGTTTATATGTACTCCATACTCATGGAAACACCTTAATTGTTGTTGTATACTTTGACTCTCTGGTCATAACCATCAATAACATCGATCTCATTCTTATATTGAAGAAAAAAATCGTTGACTCCTTTGATATAATAGATCTTGGTCTTATACATTACTTTCTTAGTCTTCAAGTTCTACCTCTATTTGATGGTTTATCCATTTCCCAATGAAAATATGTAATGGATCTCTTAACACATTTTCAGATGACATACTGTAAAACATGTGATATTCCTTTTCATTCTACAGTTAAGATGAGTAAAGATTGTCAATCTCCCAAGGTTGACTCCACTCATGATTGACAACTAGTCGATAGCCTTATTTATCTCACTCACAGTTGACCTGACATTTATTTTTCTATTAGTGTGGTTTCTTGGTTAATGAAAGACCCCATAGAAATCCATTGTAAAGTCATCAAAAGAATTGTTCATTATCTTAAGGGTGCCTCTCATCTTGGTATCAAATATTGTCGAAGTTCATATTCATTACTTGGCTTCACTAACTCATACTAGGAAAGTGGTGACAATGATCACAAGTCCACCTCTGGCTATGTATTTCACCTCAACACTGGACCATTGATTTGTTCATGCAAGAAAAAAAAGGTAATCTCTCTATCGACTACAAAATCTAAGTATCATGGCACTGTTAATGTAGGTATAGAGGCATTTTGTATTCGTCATCTCTTAAATGAACTTTGATTTATTGTCCAGGCCTCAACTAATATTTACTGTAATAACCTGAGTGCAATTCAAGTCGCTAAAAATATTTTTGCACATAGTAAAATGAATCATTTAGATATTCATTCTCACTATTTGAGTTAGTGAGTTCAAGAGAAAATTTTCACTCTTGTCTACTGTTGAAAAAATTATAATATTGTTCATATTTTTACCAAACCATTTTTTGAATCTTAGATTATCAATATCTGTACTATTATTGGGATTTAGAAGGTTGCAATTATGAGGGTGTATGCTAATGACTTAACTTCACCTCCTAAATTTAAAGAGTCATGTGTTGATGGGTGGGTGTTGGAACCTCAAGTTTTGATGTTTCATCCCACCTCTATTGTAGATAGTATGTTGGATAGTTTACCAACAACTAGATACAGTTGATAAGGAGGTCAATAAGATATCAACATCAATTGGTTAGGTAGTTGACCAGATGCCAACCTCAATTGATCGAGTAGTTAACTAGAAAGTTGGTTGGATAGTCAACTAGCAGTTAGAGATGTTGGTCGATGGATAGATCAACCGAGAAATTAACTAAGTTTTGGATGAATGGATGTTCAATTTGACTTAATTTGACTAGCCAACTATTCAGTGGATATTTCTCGAGATCTGTTCCAACTATTGATGGTTATATGTGGACAAGATCTTACAGGTTCAAGGAATTGGGCTAGATATTGACACTATAAATAACAAAACTTATGAGTCATTATGAACATGCACGTGAAGATGTTAAATATGAATTGTGACATTTTGGTCACAATGCACTATGCCTAAGTGCTATAACGATGTCTTTCGAGACCACCAATATTATATGAATTTATTTCTCTTCAATTATTCTATCAATTATGTTATTTGTTTCACATAGGGTTACACCAAATCCCCAACAACTAAAATTCATTATTTTCTAATGAGATCTAAAATATGAAAACAATACCATGAAATATCCACAACAATAAAATATAACACATCAAAGGGTCCACCTTGGAACCTTCACTACCATCACAATGTGTACAAGATAATATCCTTCTATCTTATGTACTTGAATCACTCCAAGTATCCCAGGGTTTCCAAATTCCATAAAACCTTATCAAGATCAAGTGCTTCTTTATTCTAATGTTTCTCCCAAACTATAGATTATGTTGACTTCTTAGGACAAAACCCCAACCCTAGTATTCTCACAAATTTATTCAAGAAACATAGAATTGAAGACAACGAGAGAAAATGCAAATGAAGAAGAGTAGAAAATAATTATTAAGTTTGGGTGAAACCTTGAAACTTGCATAAAGAACCTATCTAGATAAATTCACACAAAGTTTGCAAAAGAAATAGAGAGAGAGAAGTAAGAATGAGAGAAATGAATGAATGAATTGTATTAACTGAAAGGTACAATGAATTATAAATAAATGAAATAATCTACATGGCTAAGTGAATGTTCCCTAGATAATATCTAGAGTTAGTTGAAGTACCATAATAGTGAGCTAGAGTGATGTAAACACTCACCAACAAAAACTAGAGTAACCTACCACCTAGTCTAAGTTAACTGGTCTATGCAATAAATATTTAATTGGGTCACATGTGTGGAGGTGAGAGAAACTAATGCATTCACGTGATATGAACCCTCATGATTGTATGGATGTGACATGTTCCCTCCTGGTGATAAAATGAAGGTTAACATGCAATTTTTGGTGATAAAAACTGATGTTTCCATGCATGAGTTTCCTCCACTAGTCTAACTCAAGTCTAACTGAGTAAAAAATTATGAGGAGAAGCGCCCCTATTTTTAGGAGAGTCCCTAAAAAATAGGGAATATTCAATGGGAGAGAATATTTCCATATACATCAACATTAGAATAGAAAACTTAGGAAAAATAATTACCAGGTGAGAGTGTAATATCTCCAAAATCCCCCCTAAACACTACTAGGGTGTAAATCAAGAACGGGTCTTGGAAAAAAGGCCATGTTAGTACCTATTTTACAATGCATATAAAGAATGAAAACTAAAAAAAGAGGAAAGAGAGAAAACCTCATGGGAAACCCCCCTGCCTCAAAGTACAATCCATCAAAAATAAAGAAGGAAAGAAAGACAATTGTTAAGAAACTATGTCCTTGACTCCAAGAAGCCCTCACAACTATGCAAGTTTATGATAGGTGAAGTTTTTGTTGAAGATGTATATTTTTGTATGGATATGATGAAGCATATGTATTATTTAAATGTTTTCATATATCCACTTTCTCTTATTGGAAAGAAGAAGATCCAAATCCCCTTCATTCATGACAATTTTTCAATACAAATTTCCTTCATCCTCTGCATAGGATTGAGGGTTATATGCCAAAACTATGTAGCAATGCATGCACATTATAGTTTATGTGGTTGTGAGCGCATGTGGATCTCCCTCAAAGTGGGATGTCATCCTTCTAGGATCGGCAAGATCATTTGTAAGACAATCAATTGTTGATAGGATGGACTATGCCCACTTGAGTCCTTGATCTGGATCATCATCTACGGGCTCAATATATTAAGAATATGATTTGGAAATAATATCCGAAGTCTAATCTTATTTGGAGGAGACATCATCTCGAATGTATGGAACAAGAGGATGTGAACAAGTCTCTGCATGTGGCTCTTGAAATTATTGTTCTTTCGATTGATTTTATGCTCACTTTTTCATGTCAATCTTATGCATGAATTCTTCACAATATTCCTTATTCTTGAATTGCACCGCTAATTTTGTCCAATATTCATTTGGATTTGAGAGTGATGATTCCTCTACATGATACTTATTAGTCAAATTATATGATTTAATTTATGTTACATTTAGTTATCAATATGGAAGTTCGTAAACTTGTGAAATGAAAACATTGTATGTGCAGAATTATATCATTTGTAGTATTAATCTAATTAACAAACTTCATAAACCAAACTGAAAAATAAATCACATGACAATCATAATTTAAAATGAAACACTCTTGCATGAAAAGTATAAGTCAACCACTCTTGGTGATGATCATGTACTTAGGCATTGATCATTCTATTGGGACCCTATTGTCACCAAGTTATCTCTTTACATGATTTTGGAATTCTACCTTTACACATCTCATAATTCCATTGTTGGTGAGTTAGGATAAAAAATAAATAACAATGTGAGGAAATAAACACACCTTGTTTGCATCAATGAAATACTAACTATAAAATTGAACTGAATAAGTGAAAGACCACCATGTTCTCATGGAGTGTGCTCTGTCTCCTAATAATTCATGGTAGAAAACTAATCTATAGCATGATAAAGTTAAATAAAAACTAAACTATAACATCATAAGGTAAAACAAAGCATACTATTAATAGAACTAGAAAATGAAAATCTATAAGAAGAGGAATGTCAAAAACTTTATTTATTTCATCATCATTTGGACATATGATCCAAGAGTCCTCCCCTTGGAATGGAGAAGGCACTCTTTTTTATACATGATTTTGCTTTGAGAATAGGATAAGAAACTAATAAATTCAGATCCACTTTTCTCTCATGTGGTTACAACCATTTACTAATAAGTAAAAACTAAAAACCATCTAGTAGATGATTACAATATATTTTCTAATAATTCAAAACAAATTACACTAATCGTGTCTATGGTCCAAGATTCTTTTCACATAAAATATGGTTGATGATGATCCAAATCCATGGAAAATATTCAATGGTTGAAGATGAAATTCGAATTTTGAGCTAGGTTGTAAAAATAAGAATTGTTACAAATTCTAGTTGTACCTGTAATCATCACCAAACTAACCCAACTTTCAAGGTTAAGTGAGAACATGTTATTTTCTAATATTTAATAATAGATTTACTTAAAATACTAAAATAAATTCATTTGAAAATATATTGAACCTAATCCCATATAATCATAGATGATTTTAGGGGCGAAATTAAGGGGCCTCTAATTTTTTATTGGACGAATTTTTTGTATTAGAGTGATTTTTTTAAACTTATTTTATTAGCCCGTAATTTATTTTAAGGTAAAAATCRTGTACAGGGTTAGCCCATGTTTTTAGGAGGGATAGAGGAAAACAAATTATATTTAGCCCCCGAAATTTGGGGGAACAATCTTCCATTAGCCAAATTTCGCCCCCGATTTTGTGGTATGGGTAGTAAAATCGGGATTTATGGTTTAATTTCGCCCTTGATTTTGTGGTATGGGTAGTAAAATCGGGATTTATGGTTTAATTTCGCCCCCGATTTTGTGGTATGGGCAGTAAAATCGGGATTTATGGTTTAATTTCGCCCCTGATTTTGTGGTATGGGCAGTGGGCACTAGAACATGGAGATTTTTGGCCCTCCCACATGGTATA
>JZKD02S2270494.1:16080-26510 GCA_000966675.3 Picea glauca | reverse complement strand
TTGCCTACCCCCCCCCTCCGGAATCCTGCCTAACCACCTACCCAAAACCACCCACCTCACTCTGCCACTATACCCCACTAACTCTTGTCACACGTCACACCCCTCATACCCGTTGGCCAATTATTTCCTTCCTCGTGACCATTATTCGTCCAGTCACCATCACGCGCCATAACGGACACCTCCCTGCACTGTTTAACCCTGTTTTCTTCACCATTGCTACACTATTCGCAAATTTGGACACTGTTGACATCGCGTTGATTCTAGTTTTCGAGCTAACTCCCACCAAGATACACCATCGATAGGCGCCATTAATCCGGGTAACTGCAATCATCCATTTTTCACCCTCATATCTCTGTTATCCATGGCTCCCAAAGATAAATCCCTAAAACATTTGAAAATCCATTTCTTCCCCCTCCCGTCGACCTAGATCGTGTTCCCCTAGAAGACAAAGACTATAGAATTATAGAGACAAAGTCTGAATTCGAATTCTTTGAATTAGACTTCTGGCTAAAGGATATTTTCTTGGATCAAAGTGATGGAATTGGGATCTGGGAGTCCAATTTTCCCCTATACATGTTTCCCATAGCTTCCATTTCCCTGAATTTTCCCTTAAGTGTCAAGCTCATTATCTTCCCGGCCAAATGGTCATTGTATCTTCGTCTGGTGAAACCTTGTTCACCATTACCCTTGAATCGATCAATAAGATGTTACATATCTCCAAAATTGACTTTGCAATCCTCTTCTCTGTCGAAGTCATGAATGATCTCTATCAGAAACTCTCCTTCCCCCAAAGAACCCAAATTTTCGAAATCTTTCTGCTAGAAGATGCTCAGTTGCCTAAGAAAAACCCTCCCTGCCCATCTTCCATGTTCTTTGTCGGGGAAAACCAAATTATTTCCACCCTTTGTTACCTGTTAGAATATTTTTCAGATGAATGGGTAGATGAACCTATCTTAGTTTTTCTGTCCATTTTCTCCACAGAAGAAAAAGCCACAGTCCAGTTTGATTTCAGTCGATTTTTGGCTGACAACATACATGAGCAGTTTTTCAAATTCTCAATAGAAGGAATGTTCAGGTATTCATCAGTATTGGTGTACTTGTTCCTGTTCTTTCAATCATATAGATTCTCATGTGCTCTTCATAAATTGGATCAGGAAGGAAATCCTCAATCAGTGACTTCATGGACCTCACTAGTGAGGAAAAATTCCACTGAGTTCAACTTTAATGATTTCATTGATCAGTTTTATCACCTAGTGGTGTTCATGCTCAACAGCAGAATGAAGCCAAGAATTAATGAAGAAGTCTAGAGAATTCCTCACCTCTCTGACTTGGCCAAAACATGGGATTGGTATCTGTACTAGAACCATATTGAAATAAGAGTATATGGATGTGAATTGCCACCATACAGACTGCCCAAATATCTCCCTGTTAGGATCTTCACATTGGAATATATCAGGTAGATGTTAAACTTTGACGACATCCATTTTGTATCAGTTAAGAAGAAACATCAACTCATAATCAAAAGCCAAATTGGTTCTTTCATATGCAACAACAAAGCTGCAGGAGAAGAGGCTGAAAACCTCTTGAAACAGATGAACTTCACTAGGAGATTCACATGGAATTATGACCCATTCGGTGTCATATCAGAACTCAGGGTCAAACAAAAGAGCACTACTTATGCTCATGTACCCAAGCATGAAGTGGAAAAGTATATGAATCAGATAGATTGGAAAGAAAATACATTGTCGGAAACATAAGAACAACCTCCTCCTGTCACTGTTGCACATACCAGCACTCCTCAAGTACAAACAGAAAAAATAACAATGAAAGAAGTTTCCCCTTCAGTCACAGAGGTGCCAGCTGGATATTTTCAAGTTTACAGGAAGAGGGCTAAAACTAATCACACACCAGACATGCTTAAAGAAGGGGAAAAACAGTCCACCTTAGTCATGGAGGGATCAAATTCCTCAAAATTCTCAGGCAGTCAATTCATAGTGTCCACATCTTCATCGAAGAAACAAACATACACTATTATGTTAGCTGAGTCCTCTAATGAGCCAACAGGGTCAAACATCTTTGACAAATACAAACATATCAAGCAGATGAATGAATTGTTGAATAGCAATACATATGCCTAGTTTTGGAAGCAGACCTCTACTTCCCAACATAGACTACTGTCAGCAATTGACATGAAAAAGGGAAGAATGCAAATGGCATTCCTACAAGCACAAATCCCTCATCCCAATACAACTCTGACTACAAGAAAACTTCTTTTGAGTTTGATGTGAAGGAGGTCCATCTAGTGGACCAAATGGACATGCACATGTAAACAGGGGAGATGGTTTTCTCCACCTTGATGAACACATCATTGACTGCTTCAAAATTGCAGGTGTCTCTGAATAAAATCCAATCTCAATTGAAGCTGGAGAAGATATCATCTTTGGTGAAAGACAATAAGATTAAATATCTAGAAGAGTTAGTGCTAAAGATTGGATATGATCCATCAAATGTCAAGGCAGCTGAAGAATTATTGAAGAAGAAAAATGTTGATATAGCCTCCTTGAGAAAGCAACTGAAACTTCCAGCCATTGAGGATTCACAAGCAAAGGAGATGGCTAAAAGTGAAGGCCACAAAGAGGAGATGTTGAAGCTGATCATGGAGCAGAATGCACAGATAAAAGAGATGGAGGCTGAGTTGGAAAAATTGATCAAAGAGAAAGAACAAAGTGTGCAAATGGTTGTTATTCCACTGGAGTCAGTCCCTCTGACAAGAGTTAGTGCAACAACAGCAGCTACAGCAGTAGATATTCAATAAGATATCACAGTGAAAGTTCCATATGCTTATGAGAAGCTGGTGAATTCTATGGAAGACATGTCCCTTCAAGGGGAGGAAATCAGAAAGTTGCAAGAAGAGGTAAAAATCCTCGAAGATATAAAGTCCATGTTCCATTCCAGCTATCATGCAGAAATTAATAAATCTTAGAGACTCAGTCAACAACTACAACAACTGCAGAAGGATATTGTCATGGCCAAGACACTATCTGAGGACAAGGAAAACACCTGGATGGATATCAACAAGTCTATGGCATAAATATGGCCATTCATACAAATTATTTTTGAACAACATGAATTGGTACAGAATACCAGAGAAGCAATTGAAAAAATCAAAGAAGAGCTAGGATAAAGACCTACAAAGGCCACTGAGCTCATCATGTTCCTAAACTCTAAGAACAAGCAGGAGTCGGAAGCTATGGAGATTGAAGATACGATAGAGACCATCCTTGAGGTCAAGAAGGTCTTGACCAAGAAAGTTTTGATGTTGCATTTAGAGGAGAAGGCTCAGGTGATGGGCATTGGAGTTCAAAGATTTTTCAGCAAAATTGAAGTACTACACAAGAAGGGCCTCCGTGGACTGCTAGTGATAAATGGCAAGCTCATCACTCTGTCAGATTACAAGAAAAAGATCAGTACATTGGCAAAGGATGGTTCCAAATTTTCAGGTATACATGGAATCATTACTGGCAAGGCTTTCCTAGAAACATTATAGTTAGACCTGAGCATCCAGCATGAGATAAAACATATTTTCATCACAAAGCCCACTTTTTCCAAGTACACTGAGATGGACGAGATATACAGAAAGTTACTCAAGGTTGCCATCCCTAGTAAAAAGAGATGGGAAGATTTGTGTTCTTTACTTGACTAAAAGTGATGAGGAGTTTCGAGTCAGCATGGAACAGACAGTCAAGTCAAAGATTATGAGTTATCAACCACTTCCACAAAATTAGCACCAAGGATCCGAATAGACCAACGACATTCCTATATTTTGTAATTTAAGATCTAGTTAGTTAGATTTTTTCTCCATAATATCCTGGTCATTTATGACAGGATTAGATGTAAATTATTGTATAAATACGTTTTCCTTCGAAGTATTGAGGGTTGATTTTTGCACCCAGGAGCTATTGTGTAATCTTTTCAAAAGGATCGACCCGTAATAAAACAAGCCAATTTATATGATTCTTGTGTCAAATTGTTGGTGATGTTTCTCTTTCTCTGTTAAATGTTTTGTCATGCTCTGTGATCATTTATGTATTTTAGTTTCTAATCATTAAAAGGAAGTCAATAGAACATAATTTATCTTGTATACTCTGTCTCTGGTCTTTTAATGGTCTATATGTTTTCATCTGATATTGAGTAACAGAATTCTTAACTGCTCCTTTTCCTAGTGGACTCTCATACCTTTTCTGTCTTATTCACGTCATTAAATCTTAATATATCCAACAATTTTACTACCTTTACCTGTGAAGAAAACCTCATAAAAAGTTGAATCTATTTCTGATATTTAATATAGACCCCATAGCCCAATGGATAACTAATGCATTCTTTCAGCCAACTATTATAAACAAACAAATGATTCAGACTGTCACAACTAGCCTAACATCTAAAAACTTAAACACATATAAATCATACAGAGAGATCCCTCTCTGAAACTGGCAGGGCTAGATCCCAGTTTCAAAAGTGGTTTTGATAGTTACCTCTCTCAATTTCTTCTACCTTTGACAACCTCTGGGAATTACAGAGTGATAACATAGTGGCGACCATACAGAGGAACTGAACAAATTTTCCAACTTTATGAATTGTCTTCCTTAGATAAGAAAACTTTATTTCTGAACAATCAAAGATCTAAATTTCGAGAGATAAATGTTCAGAGGTTGTTAAAATTTGTATAAAGTTAATTAGGTTTCTAAAAGTTTAAGTTCTGGCTCCAAAAAGAATTCATACTAGATCTCACCCTGATCCAGAACCTGCAATAGTAGTAGATAATCCAGAAAAATTAATCAGAAAAAGAAGCATAGAAGAAAGTCAAGGGAGTAGTAGTCCTCTTCCGAGGGCCACTTCTCTTCTTGAGAAGCTTGTCTCAATCCAAGACATCCAGTTTGATCTACCTTTTGAGCATAGCCTTTTCAGAACCAAATATGATAGCTTTGTGGATGAAACAGTCCTAGATCAAGCCATCCTCCAACCTAGAACCCCTGAAAGACACTCTCCCGAAGTAGATCTCGATCAACAAATCCTTCAAGACTTTGAGAAATTACAAGGTCTAGCATCATACTTTGATCAAGCTTTGCATAAAGCTTACTTTCAATAGTCTGTTGAAATTTCCGCCCTTTCCATCTCTGCATCTTCTATTAACCCCCAAATAAATCCTCATGCATCTCCCAGCCCTACTTCTTCCACATCTTCTATGACTTCTCCAACGATTGTACAGGTTACAGTCTAACCTAATACAAGAGTTTCTGCTAACCAACCTCCTCCACCAATCATGGCAGCAAGATATGCTCCCCTGGTTTTGGTTGCTCCCTTACATAACATGCCCCAGGATTATCAAACTAGGATTCCTCAGTTTGATGGCACGGGAAGCCTTAATGCACAACAACATGTGGACAAAATGAATGACTTCTTAGATTTACAGGAAGTAAATGAGGCAGATGTCCTAATGAGACTCTTTTCATAAAGTTTAACTAGTGATGTTAAGAAATGGTTCAAAGCCTTAACAATTTCTAGCATTGTTGATATTGTTGCCTTTCACCGATATTTTCTCAATAGATGGGAAATAGAGAAAAACCCACTACAAATCTTATCTGAATATGAAAATATCATAAGAAACCAAGGGGAAAGTGTACAAAACTATTGCACTAGTTTCAACAATATCTATCATGCAATTTCTACTAACATTAAACCTCCTCAAGGCTTAGCTTTTATTAAGTTATCCAGATGTTGATATGTCCTACCAATTGAGAGAAAGAAACAATGCAACTCTGGAAGATATGCAGAAATGTGTTTTGAGTGTTGAAGCAAACTTGTTGGCTATGAGATCTAGGCAAAGAACAGAAAGGAGAGTCACAATCAATGAAGAACCATCCACTTCCACTGTAGATGCCAAAATATATTCCTTGGTTAGAACTATGAAAAGAATGATGGAAAGATTAGAAATCACTGACAGGAACCCACCTAGAGAGAATCAACCTGCCCCTCAAATCCGAAATCCCAATTTCAAGAGAAATCCTCCCCAAGTCAGACAAAGAGAACCTAGAGAACAAAGAGAACAAAGAGGCCCTGATCAGTAAATTAGGCCACCCTTTCAGGAAAACTGTGTTGATGAGGGGGAAGAAACTATTAAGGGACTGGATGACATTCACATAAATCTTATGGGAGTAAATGACAATGATTCCATCTTTCTTACTCAAGAAGAACATGACTTTTTCCTCATTTCACAGACTGAAGTAGATGAGGAAGAATCAGAACAGTAAGCCTTCGAAAATGCAATAATTCAATTTCATAGGCAATACAACTTAAGAAGTAAAAATTATAATGACAACCCAACCAAGAAAGCCTCTGAAATTAAGAAAACATCAAATACTCTTGCCAAGAAAGTTCATGAAAAGAAAAACTCAGAGCCCCCCACAAAAAGAATGCATGACTCTATACCAAAGGCAACTCAATCTGAGGTTGCCTCCACCAGTCAACCCAATCCTACTACATAGAAGAATGTGGATGAGAAATCAAATCTTCACAATCAAAACAAAACTCCTACCACTTTCAGTCTGGAAAGTGAATTGGTCAAACTTAAAATACCTATTCCTCTATCAGAATTGATGAACAAGAATGCTTATAGATCACAAGTGATCAAAGCCTTGAACATAGAACTAGGAGTAGGTACAGACACAGTGACCATTGTTGATGATCAACCAGAGCTGTTTTTTGGGCCTGAAGTTGAGGGAAAAGCTGAAGGTGGTTATGTTCCTCCTTTTTACATTAGTTTAAATATTCATGATAAGACATTACCCAATGCCATGCTAGACTCTGGTGCTTCTCATAACCTTATGCTTAAGGCTTTGATGCAAAAATTAGGGCTTTACATCACCAAGACTTACAAGGATTTATACTCATTTGATTCAAGAAAAGTTAAATGCATAGGTCTGATCAAAGACTTGTGTATTACCTTGGCACAAATCCCAGCCAAAAACATGGTAATGGATATTGTTGTTGAAGATATTCCTCCAAAGTATGGCATGTTGTTATCTCAATCATGGGGAGCCAAAGTACAGGGTACCCTATAGTTGGACATGTCCTATGCTACCATCCCTTTATTTGGTCAGTAGAGAAGATTATACAGGGAGACATTGTTGAAATGCACTGTCAGTGGTCAAGAGAAACCACACAACTACCCTTTATACTCTATTCATTCTGATCTGGACTCTTTTATTTTATATAATGATGGTGACATGGATAGTCAAATTGCACAATTGGAAGATGGTCCGTATAACCTGGAGGAAAGCAAAGCCACCCATGAAAAAGATAAAACAATGACAATACAAACTGATGAACCATTAGAAACTCTCTGGAGTTTAGATTTTGATGGTGTTGTAAGTAAAGAAGGGGTTGGAGCTGGAGTGTGGGTGTGTAATTCAAAAGCAAGGTATTCAGAAAGCCATTCTTATATATTAAATTTCCAGTGTACCAACAATATAGATGAGTATGAAGCATTAATGCTTAGTCTAAAATTGTTAAAAATCTTGGTGCCAAAAGAATTTCAGTAAGAGGTGATTCTGAACTTATTATAAAATAGATCAAAGGTGAGTACTCTACCAAACACCCAAGACTAAGGGCCTATAGAAAAGTTGTTTTGGATTTTTTGCAATGTTTTACTGAATATGATTTGCAGGTGATTCCCAAAGGCCAAAACATACTTGTTGATGGATTGTCTACTTCAACAACCACTTGTAAAATACCATTTCATCCTAATTGCCAGTACACAATTGAGGTGAAATGCAGACCTATTGTCCCAGACAATATTAGGTATTGGCAAGTGTTTGGTAATGATAAACAGATTGATGATTTTCTACAATCCAAAAATGAATTTGAATGTATATTGATGTAGATAGTGATAATGAAAGTGTAAATAAAATAGATTTAGAAGAAATAAATGAAAAAGAAGAAAACTCAGATTTTTTGCAATTAAAGGATAACATTATGCCTAGAGGGTTAGTCTCATTGGAAGAATTGTTTGATTTCAATGATGTAGCTAAAAAACCAAAAAATGAACCTACTGGAAAAGATGTTGAAGACTGTAATATAGGGACTGATAAGGAACCAAAAATGATTAAATTGTCCAAATCTTTACCTCCTGCTCAAAAACAGAAATGTATTGAATTGTTCAAAGAATTTGTAGATGTTTTTGCATGGAGCTATGAAGACTTGAAATCCTATGATACTAGCATTATACAACATAAAATTCCTATAAAAGAAGATCATAATCCTTTCAAACAGAAACTTAGGAGAATTAACCCCAAGTTGATGCCTTTAATTGAAAAGGAAATAAAGAAAATGTATGATGCCAAAATCATCGTCCCATTAAGGTTCTCAAAATGGGTGTCCAATTTAGTTCCTACCAGAAAAAAGAGTGGAGAAATCAGACACTGTATTGATTTCAGAAACCTTAATGAAGTCTCCCTTAAAGACAATTATCCCTTGCCCAAAATGGATCATATTTTACAGAAGGTAGTTGGATCCAGTAGAATTTCTTTGTTAGATGGCTTTTTTGGCTACAACCAAGTCTTAGTCCACCCTGATGACCAAGAGAAAACAATGTTCACTACACCTTGGGGCACTTTCATGTATGTGAAAATGCCTTCTGGTTTAATGAATGCCGGTGTCACATTTCAGAGAGCAATGGACATTGCTTTTGTGGATGAACTTGGAATATTTATTGTCATATACCTGGATGACATAACTGTTTTTTCAAAAACAGATGAAGAACACTTACTCCACCTTAGAAAAGTTTTTGAAAAATGCAGAAAGTTTGGAATCTCACTAAATCCCAAGAAAACCTTGTTTGGTTTAGAGGAAGGTAAACTGTTAGGACACATCATATCTAAAGATGGAATCAAAATAGATCCTAGCAAAATTGAAGCCATTCAAAAAATAGACCATCCAAGAAATATAAAAGAATTGCAGTCTTTCATAGGAAAAATGAACTTTCTGAGAAGATTTATCCCCAACTTTGTAGAACTTTTGAGAAACATAACAAACATGTTGAAGAAAGATACAAAAATAAAATGGACTTTAGAAGCAAAGCATTCCTCTGATCAGGTGAAACAGGCCTTGACAAAAGCCCCCGTTCTTATCAGTCCTGATTATACCAAAGATTTCCTCCTATTTTATTTTGCCTCTAAGCATACCATTACAACATTCCTTTTGCAGAAGAACAGTGAAGGCCATGAACAACCTATAGCATTCTTCAGTAAATCCCTGAGAGATGTTTCATTGAATTACAACATCATGGAGAAACAAGCTTTTTCTTTGGTGAAAGCAATTAAATATTTCAGAGTATATATTCTCCACTCACATATCATTGCTTATGTTCCTAATGTTGTGGTGAAAGATATTCTGACCCAAGACAATCTAGATGACAGAAGAAGTAAATGGATTGTTGTGATCCTTGAGTATGATATTGAGATCAAACCAACCGAGCTTATCAAGGGTCAAGGATTAGCAAAACTGATGGCTAAGTCAAACTTTCATGCTTTGGATATTAATTTTCTAGTTGCAGTTGATGAACAAGAAGAGTAGGTGACTCCACAAGTTAAAGAGGTTTTCTCGAACTCTCCCTGGTATGCAGACCTTTTTTTTTGTTTTACATCATCTACAAGCTCCTCTTGGTTTGACTGATCAAAATCTGGACCAGGGGGCAAAAATTTGCTCAATTTTCAAAGTGCTTGGAATGCGACGAAAATGGTGCCATTACGTCCATCTCGTCTTCCTGATTCCGGTGGTATATTTACTTTCTTAAACGGAGTCCGTATGGAGAAGATATCGCGATCTGTTCGTCGAGCCAAACATGCAAAAATTTGGGATAATGATTGTACCTGTCCGTACAGTCCGTACAGCCACGTGGAGGGTCGTACCATCATGATGATGTGGCGATCGTACAGTTGACGTGGCAGGTGGGTGACATGGCGCATTTTTATTGGACGGTTTTCAACGAATCGGATGTTGACACGTGTCCCCTTCATTTTGTTCAATGGTTGTATAAAATTATATGGGGAGTCTGTGGGGTTCGACCCCTGGACCTCCCCCAACTATAGCGGCTTCATAACCCTCCGCTAGCCAAAGTTCCGCCAACTATTCCTTGTTAACTATGTTGTAAAACATTTATTTAAAGTTGACTTTTGTTTGAAAAGGAAAGGGGGGTCGGGCCGGGGATAAGCCTCGACCCGTGGACACATTGTATTCCATACAACCATATGTATAAAGGCCGACTGTTGGCGCGTATTACATTGCATTACATTGCAATATATTGCAATGTTACATTGCACATAAACTATGGGTTGTATATTATATTAACCGCGCGGGGTTTTAAACCATAAGTT
>JZKD02S2270483.1:1825-24674 GCA_000966675.3 Picea glauca | reverse complement strand
TTTTTTTGTAATTATCAATGTCTATATGCCGACAAACCCCACTAAGAAAGTAGAATGTTGGAGAACTCTATCAAGTTTGAAAAATACATGTTTCTCTGAAAATTGCATCATAGCTAGAGATCTAAATATTGTCGAGGCTAGCACTGAAAAGAGAGGGAGGATCTTTGGAAGAGGCACCTTTCGAAGTAACTTAGAGGAAATAAGTTCAGATTGGGACCTCATTGACATTCCCCCTCAACGAGGAAAATTCACTTAGATCAACATGTGCGCTAGGCTAGGGCACATCGCTACAAGATTAGATCGATGCCTTGTTCACAACATTTTCCTCCACTAGAATTCAACCATTAAGTCATATATTTTTCCCTCTCTCATATCATATCACAAACCCATATCTTTCCATCTTCAAGCTCTCCCAAATTTCGATCATCTTCCTTTTTGGTTTAATCCCATGTGGCTTCGACACAGAGAAGTAGTAGATCTAGTAGAAACTATCTGGAACACTTGGATTCGAGGAACGTCGGTGTATATATGAGAGAAAAAAATTATGATGGTCAAATAATCCCTTAAGCGGTGTGGCAAACTCCCTTTTCCATTGAGAAAATGCAAATTAAGGGCAAACTTGAGGAGCTCCAAAAGTACTCTGAGGATCACGAGATTATAGACCAACTTCAAAAAGACGACCTCAATTTGCAATGTAACTATCAAATGTTTTGAGACTGGAAGAAGAGTGTTGGCATTTAAAATCTCGCAGCTTATGGCTTAATGCTAGGGATAAAAACACTAAATTCTTTCATAATCAAGCCAAGTTTAGGCAAATCAGAAATAACGTTTCAAAAATCATTTTAAAGGATAGGACTCTTGTGACAGAATTTGAAGAAATCAAAGAAATTTCTAGAACCCACTTTGTTGATTTATATACACAATGAATTACCACCATGCTTGGACATATCCCAACCAAGATTAGCACTGAAGAAAATTCTAATCTCAATCGACTCATCGCCAAAGCAAAAATATTTGCAGCCATATGGAGCCTTGAGCCAGACAAGGCTCCTGGGTCAAACGACTTCTCTATCTTCTTTTAACGCTTCTTTTGGAATCTAATAAAGTTCAATCTTAAGAGAATGCTTCATTATTCTCACCATTCCTCGAGGCTGGGAGGTAGCATTGACTCCTCCTTTCTTTCTTTGATCCCAAAAGAGTCTAATCCTACTTCGTTATCCTGCTTCAAACCTATATCCCTGTGTAAATACTCTTACAAAATCTTAGCTAGAATCATTACCTCTTGCTTAAAGAAAGTCCTCCCTAAGATTACCTCTCCCAACCAAGGAAGCTTTATGCAAGACAGACAAATAGTGGACAATATTGTGCTTGGTCATTAAGCAATACACTCAAGTATCCAAGCCAAAGATAAAGGTATGGTGGTAAAATTAAACATGGCTAACACTTTTGATCGTGTTCGCCATGGTTTCCTTTTTTAGGTTATGGAGTGGTTTGGGTTCAACAGTTCCTTTATAAAATGGGTATCATCTTGCATTGGTAATCCATGGATCTTCCCTTTGGTGAATGGTAGACCATCATACTTTTTTCGAGCCGACACAGGACTTCTCCAAGGCTTCCCGCTCTCTCTCCTTCTTTTCATAATTGTGGTTGAAGCTCTCAATAGAAAGCTAGAACAAGAAAGATAAATTGGGAATCTGCCAGGATTGCAAATAACTAAAGGAGTTAAAAATATGAATCGTTCTCAATTTGTGGATGATACCTTATTGTTAGGGGACACCTTTGTTATTATAGCAACGAGATTCAAAAGCAATCTCGACTCCTTCCTTGATGCTTCTGAAAGAGATGTAAACAACAAAAAAATGCCATGTTTATTGGTGGAACACTTCACCTCGAGTTATGCAGGCAATACCACAAGTGTTTTAGTTCCCCCTTGCTGAAAATTGGACTTCTTTCAGATACTTAGGAATCTCAATCTCCCTGAAATCTTCATATACTCAGATCTGGCAGTAAATTCTTGAGAAAGTGAGTAGAAAACTCATACAATGGCGTTCGCAATGGTTAAATCCAACAAGAAGAGTTATTCTAATAAAATATGTTCTCTTGACCCTCCCTCTCTATCAATGCTCAACTATTTTGACCCCAAAATGTATAGCAAAACATATATCAATGAAACTTAGGTCCTTTTTATGGCAAGGAGGGAAGTCAAATCACAATAAATTTCATCTTATCAACTGGAATCAAGTCACGAGAAGCAAGAGCCATGGTGGATTGGGGACAAGGGAACCATAACTCATGAATATTGCAATGGGAGCTAGGCTTTTGTGGAGACTGATCACTAGAACTGTGGTTTGGTGGAAGCAAGCTCTTTGGAAGGAATACTTCACTGGTACAAGACTTAGATGCCTTGAATTTCAACCGAAAATAAACACCGGATCGCCCATCTTTAAACTCCTTCTTGTGAATAGGTTGCTTATAAGTGAAAGGATGAACTAAATACCGAGAAATGGATGTTGGATAAACCATGGGAAGACAAAATTTTGGAATTTGATTGCCAAGCTCAGCTCGAGCCTCTTTGCCCCATTCGCGATTGGTTGGAAGCACATGGCCTTTTTAACCTATCAGATCTGTCCATATGGTCCAATGATGGCACTTGGAAACAATGGATCATCCTCTCTCCTCCTCCCCATCTTTCTCCTTTATTTAATGTTTTTCTCTCCTCCTTCCAGGGTTGTGCTCCACGAGATAAAAAATAAAATAAAAGATACACATGGATGGGGCAATGCAGAGAATATAATTAACAAGGGATATATAGTGTTAGTTGAGGCATTTCATCATCAACCACGTTCCAACATGTGGAATATTGTTTGGAACAATGATGGAATCCCAAAAATCAATTCTTTTGTTGCCTTTTGGTGCATAAGAAAATACTCATCTATGAAAATCTTAAAAAGAGAGGAATAAGTGGGCCCTCCTTATGTGTTATATGCCAAAATGAAGAGGAAAACATATAACATATGTTCAATGAATGTCGGTTTGTGCAGGAAGTACAGAGTCAAGCAATGGGTAAATTGATCCAAAGGTTAATTTGGTCACAAGCTTGTGTTGATTTCTTTACTTGGTGGGGAAGTCATTCTAAAAGAAGCTTCAAGAAAAAATCCATGTTCAAGCGATATTGGGACGCCCTTCCCAAATACTTATGTTGAGTATTTGGATAGCACACAATAAAAGGATTTTCAATAATGAAGTCCAAAACCCAAGACAAGTTACGATGAAGGCATGTGCTCTTTTATCAGAGTATATGAAGAATCGTGTTCAATGGAAGGAACAATATTGGGACAAATGTGAAGACAAGTGGTCGAACCTTTTCAAAATGGAAATCAATCTTCCTACAATCACAAATCCCTCAAATATTTTACCAAATTGGAATTTAAGACTTGTTGTTGAAGACTTCAAGATCCAGATAACTCAACAAACAACTAATATTTTGTTCTTTGATGGAGCTTCGCAAAGTAACCCAGGGGCGGTAGGAGCGATGGGGGGGGGAGGGTAATTTGTAATCCTGGAGGGCATTCAGATACCATTTTTGCTTGGGGTTTAGGGTCAATGACCAACAATGAGGCGGAGGCCTTCACACTCTATGTAGACATCAATTTGGCTCAATCTAAGGTGATTATAAACCTAATAATTTGCAGAGACTCCATGAAGGCCATAAGAGAAGTTGTTAAAGGGAATATCAATGGGAGGAATATATATTAATGTGTCATGTCTCGCTCCATAGCTGCACTCAAGAGATTTGATGAAAGCACTCTATTTCACATCAAAAGAGAACTAAATGTAGAAGCGGATAAACTAGACAAGGTGGGATTTGGGCTAGGCAAAGGTCAAATCATGGTCAGTGGGAACAAAAGGTTTCAACCTATTCCCTAAGCTCATGAATAATGCATTTATGAAATCAAACGACCAACAAAGAGCTTGATTTTTTAATCCATTGCTCACAAACATCAATAATTAGGGAAGTAAATTCAAAATTCATCACTACACGTGTGCCATCACATTTCAAGGTAGGGATGAGATGGTTTTGTTTATCCCCGAAGAAAAAGGTTGAGAAAAGAGCATCGATGATGAATTTTGGCTGGTAGCAGGCTCTTCATCATTCCCCCTTAGTCAATATTATGAGCACTCGTTGGTTTTCAGGTACCCTTGTTCCTTTTATGAGCATAGCTATTGAAAATTTCACGGTCTTTTAAGAAAAGAAGGCTTCATCATGAAGCAATCTGGTAGTGATATAGGGTAAAATCAAGAAGTTTTGTTTGGGTCTTGTGTTTTTGTTAGTAGAACTATCTCTGCCACTTCCCCCCCCTCTACAATCTATGATGCCAATTGGTTGAAAAAGGGGTGTCCTCAAAGGCCAACATACTGTCATTTTAACGGGTGGATATTATTGTGTTGAGTCCTCTTTTATTTTAAACTCTCATGGCTCATCGTTTGGAGGTATATGTGGTTTTAGTCCTTGCAAGATAGCCTGGCAGTGGAATGTTTGTGAGCAACTTTGGGGAACTATTTCTCGGGCTTACCATTGAGCTAGGAAATTTATCGCCCAGATAGGTTACCAGTTCGATTCCCGCATTTGCCAAGGTCTCATCCTTAAGTTTAAATCTCAAATTATTGAAATTAAAGGCCATATAAGCTGAAATATCAACAAGCCTTTTTTGGGGATAAATTATGGTAAGAGGTGGAATTCAACTTATCTCCCTTGGGAATTTGAATTTCGAGCTCTCTGTTTTGATAATTTCTGGAGCTGGGGGAACTTTGGCCATTTCATTATGGATCCTTCGTGGAGTGAGATAAAATACATACTGTGAAGGCACAAAGACATAGTTGAAGGCATCATAGTATAATTCATGGAACTTTCAACTAAGGTTAATAACTTAGAAGAGGTGGTAAATGTTCTCCTTCAACTAATTGACTCATTAGAGCTAGAGAGACAATGGACCAACGCTCTTGAGCATACAATAGTAATGCTTCTCCAACAAATGGACTCCCTGGAACAAGAATGCAATCAACCAAGAGCTAGAGAGACATAGAGACAATGGACCAACACCCTTGAGTAGACAATAACAATGCTTCTCCAACGTATGGACTCCCTGGAACATAAATGCAATCAACTAAGAGAAATGGTAATGCCCCAACAATCTAATTTAGACTCAAACAATCAAAATACAAGAATCTCTCAAGCTGGAAACACTAGAGAGGAACAAGAAGGATGGGAAGCAGAACCAATGGAAACCGAAGATAATGCTCCAAGCCAACTTGAAGTTCGAGAAGCATCTAACAATGAATCAATGCCTTGAAATATATATTACAAATGTGTTTTGTTGTTGGGTCAATATGTCAAAGTCTAAGGCAGAATCAATGCCTTGAAATATATATTACAAATGTGTTTTGTTGTTAGGTCAATATGTCAAAGTCTAAGGTAATTTGTCTGCCTGAATGTATAACCAATTTTATAGTGTCTTTGATAATAGTAAAGGACTCAATCAATGATGAGCCAATTTTTGTTTTGTTATGACATAGACTTATATATATAATATTTAGTTTATTTAAAAAAAATATAAGACCATAATTATTATTAACAATAAGCTAGTACATAATCCTCTAATAATTATTATTCACGGATACTTGAAATAAATGAGATCATATCAACAAACTTACAAAGCACCTTTTAATAGTGGATTTCATTGGTTGAATGGAAGAATGTGTAATTCCATGCCCTTCATGAAACCGTACTCATATAGTATGTTATATTGCAAATGTAGAAGTAAAATAATTAACGTAAAATGAAACTATAAATTGTTTTGAATCGATAATTCAATCAATATCCAATTTCTTACCCTTGTGGCCTTTAGTTGCGGTGTTTCAATTTCCTCTTCTTGTTTTTTCCTCTAATGGCACTCCTTCGTTGGTAAGTTGTTTGTTCCATGTTAGGGTTCTGCCTTAACCCTCTCAAGTAAATAATGTTCTTTGAGCTTTCTGGAGACGTCTAACGTTTCGAGTGGACACTTCACGCGTCATCAGGGACAAATAAAGTCGAAATAATAATAGAAAACAATGCTTGGGTGGATATTTATAGGATTGGAAATTAAGTTTAATCGTTGTGGAAAAAAGAGTTTCAACCGTTATGAAAAGTGATTAAAATAGTAAAGGAGTTGTTGGGCATAAATGTTATTTAATACTAACGGTAAAATTGAAATTAAAAGAAACCTTAAAAATAAAGTTTAAGAAATATAACTTGTTAAGTCTGTAAATTCAAGAAACGAAAAATATGGCTGAAAATGAGGAAAAGGGTAAAAAAGTAAAAAGGTAAAAAAAGGGAACGAATATTGTTAGAATGGGGATAAAAGAAAATTAAACCACCCAAGCACTCTTTTCTGTTATTATTTCAGCGTTATTTGTCCCTAATGATGGGTGGAGTGTCCACTTGAAACGTTGGACGTTTCAATATTTTATACACAGATTATCTCCAAAAAGTTCAAGCAACAAATAGATATGTTGCTATGTATTGAGGCCATCTCAATTAAATAAGACCCATTTAGTAGATATAGTGTGAAAGGAATAATTGTAAGAAGGCTTACAATAAGGTTCTGCCTACTAGAAAGTTCATAGGAGGTTAGATAGAAAATATATAAAGAAGTAGAAGCAAGGTAACGAGATGTCTTATGAAGCATGTTATAATTGGAGCTTTCCTTAGTTGGAGGCTGCCCCCTCGAATAAGCAAGCATTGCCCCCTCGAGTAAGCATGTGAACATTGATTTTATTAATAAAGGTATTTCTATTTATGGCATTTTGGTTCTTCTACAATTGCCTATTGTTGTTAAAATCTGTCATTTCCACTCTAAATCTTGTTATATTCTATTATTTTCATTCTAAATCTTCTACTTTGCTAATAAGGAACACTGCAAGTGGTATCAAAGCACTTTCTTGAGCTATGGTTTTTGGAGATTTTATTTTTATTTTTTTATGTTAGAGACAAATTTTGGCGTCTATAAATAACATAATAATATGTTGTTTAGCGGGTGAATATGTGGTCAAGCAAGAATACACGCAGGAATATAAGTGGTTTCACCTGGTTGGACACTAGTGTAACCCTTATTGGTATCCCTTTGAGTAGTACTGCATTAGGCAACACCTATATATATATCCACTTCCATGTATTCTCAGATATATCAGAAGTCCCATGGGTTATCTGAAACCAACTATAGATAAGTCGATCGATCGTCTCATTGTTATAGTGCATCGAGAACAACTGTCGGGAAGATTACTCTTTAGTACATAGGTAATCAGGTAATACAGATAAGGATATGGTCGAGCCTCCTTAGTTAGTGCTTTGAGAGATTGAGTTGAGTAATATTGTTGGACCCTCCACATATGTCAAAAAGCTATACCACCTAGGACTACCTTGCCCTCAAAACCCTGGAAAAACCTTATCCTTTATTGCTAGTCAGTGAGATTCCTACATAAATTGCAGTGTCGATAATTTGGGAATTATGTTAGCACGATAATATTCAAGCGAGAGTACAACTTCATCAGGAGTAGCCAACCAAAATAAAAATAAAATACCAGAAATTAAAAAAATATATATCCATCTTACCCACAAACTTATTTGAGAACTATCTCAACATAATCCTCGTGCCAAGTTGATTGTTGTGGTACCACTCTCTAGTAATTCTTTTTGGTAGACTTGCCCACACCACTACCAGACATTTATCTCAAAAGACCTAGGATGCAATGTTGATCACATTGGTACCACCCTCGATTAACCCTTTTTTGTGGACCCACATATGTATGCCTACCACTCAAGGAGTAGATCTCTCCAACAAAGTATCCACTTTAGAAACTTAGTGTGATGAGTTGCAACACAAGATATATCTCAACCACTCCTATGCTCAAAAAAATATTTATGACATCTATGACAAGCTAGCCAACATGGAGTCACTACTCGACCAGATGTCCAAACTCATGGTGGTGTAGAATCAGATCATCACTTTACAATCCTTAAGTTATCAATGGTCAGACCATCCTACCCAAAAGGAATGGATTGAATCATCTAATCCTAGTGGGCATCACTCCACCCTACTTACTCGTGATCAAATGACTAACATGTGGCATAGACTTCCTAAAGTTGATCTCAACAAATTTGATGGGTTTGGCCCCACTTGATGGTTCACTCAAATGGAACATTACTTTTTCTTACATGGTGTCACAGATGAATTGATGAAACTTTGCATGGGTGTTAAAGAGAATCTCACTACAGAAAAGTAAGATCTCTCACTAACCTTATTTCAGTCAGTGATAGACTGCGAGGTAGACAACGCTATGCATTTCCACTAGATCTAGTGTGATTAATCCTAACACATGAAATGAGGAGGAATGGCTCTTTACCTTTACCCGGTGGTTGTCCTTATGTAATCCCAACTGATGTAGCTCTAGAGATATGGCTCCAGCTCCTAAGACCTACTTGCTACACACAATAAGACAAAAAATACCGATCTTAAGCCTCTTCAAGTAATAAGAATATCAAAAAGCACCTAGATCTAATATGATCTAATATGATCTATTAAAGATAGAAGGGATTTGCCATTAACTTGTACATAAAATTTAATACAATAGATAATGGAGGGGAAAACCATATAGATCTACAGTAAGAAATGAAGAACCTTTACATCAATCAAGTTTTTACCTTGAGTTCCTGATTGAAGGCTCCTCCTGGCTCCAAGCTCCTGATGCTCCTCCTTGGCCACTCCAACATCCCCTCTCTATTTCACTAACGTAATGACTCTCAAACTCTAGCTCTCTATCCTCTTATCTCCTTGATTTGGCCTCTTCTTATAGGAATTTAGAAGAGATTGGAGATAAGCTTCATGGCATGTGAATTAGGTGGATACAAGTCATGGATAGGCTTGATGGCATGTGAACTAAACAATTACAAGTCATAGATAAGCTTGATGACACACAAACTAAGAAACTACAAGTCATGCACAAGTTCCATGCTCAATTATGAGCTTTTGCCAAGCTATTAAGAGTTTTTTTCTCTATTGTGAGCTGTTTTCTCAAGTTCCATGCTCAATTATGAGCTTTTTCCAACTCACTATGAACTTTCTTTTCAATTACGAGTTTTTTTTCTCAATTATGAAATAATTCTTATTTCATAATTATGAAATTGTGACAAAATAATTATCTCCCTCTGAAATAATTATGAGAATTTTACTTAATTATGTAATTCCAGCTTCATAACATTTAATAACATCTTTGCAAAACCTATGGTGGTAAATACAAATATAACATATGCCCCCCTAATGTATGAGGTTAGAAGAGGAACCGATGACCAAAATACATTATGAAAATTCACGGTGATGAGTGGCATAAGGAAGGAGCTCGTAGATCAAGGATCCAGTGAGTGCCAATAATCAATCATCAACCAAACATATATAGATCATCCTCAAGGTAGGCATACCTATGCTTGGAAGAGAAACAAAGCATGGTCTCCAACATAATACAATGTGGATCCATGAAATGAAATGCAAGACCATGGCCACGAAAAAGTACACAGTGGATCCATGTCATCAAAGAGATCATATCCATGAGAAAATATAATGTGGATCTATGTCACAGTATACATAAAAGTACTCATACAAAGTGATGTACTCCATTGTATCTTGGGAGGGGTAGCATGAATGAGTGATGCCCCCCCCAGGCCTAAGGTCTTTGCTCCAACCCTCCGATGGTATGATTCTACATCATGCGAATAGATGAGTCGATGTCAAGCATGGTAGAAACCGTTTGAATATTGGTCATTGAGGAATACCATTAATAGACGCGAGGGGACCCACTGATTATGAAAATGGACCCCAAGGTACCTAGTACAATCTAATGAGTGTGAATAAGGGATTTGATGTTGAACACTCGTATAATCAATCAAATAGGAGTCGATGATGTAAACCCACTATCTATTGCGAGGAAGCATGCCACTAAGGACTGTAAACTCCAAGGTACTAGTTGGTTTCTAGTTCCCTCTACTATATAATGTGTCGAAGTTGATAGGAATAGATCTGTCGAAGGAGGGCCTTAATGTATCCCCCATCAATCGACATGAAACATACACCGAGAGATGATGTGAAGAGATAGAATCACTAAGTACAATTGACACAAGGATGGTTGACTTAGATGGTCAACAAGACAACAAATGGCTGACTCAAGCTTAATTCCCTTGAACATATAGCATGACATAATGATGACCTAGCAACATTGACTCAAAAGCACCACTAATATAGTGCAACAATGCATGAGGCATTGGAGCACTCTCCTTAGTGACTGTTAGAGTAACCAACCAGAGGAGTATATGACTCATACTGGTGGTACGACTCCTTAACAAGCTATAACCCAATTATAATACAATGATGCAAACATGTGTTGTGTTCAAGGGAGACACGACTGACGGCTGCCACTTTTGAAAAATATAGATCAATGGTAAAATGAAACCCTCACTCTTTTTGTCTCTGAGTGTCTCCTTCATGGTTTTACAAAGTGCGAAAGAGAGATAAAAGTGTGCTCGATGATGTCTTTTTTGTAGAGTTTTACGAGTCTGAAAAAAGAGGTAAAAGTTCATTTGATTGGGTGTCTTTTTCATGGTTTAACGAGCATGAAAAGAGAGTTAAAAGCTTGCTCGTCAGGTGTCTATTTCATGGTTTAACAAGCATGAAAAAGAGTTAAAAGTTTGCTTGCACGAAGAGAATGAATGACTTAATAACATGTTTCTATGTTCCAAGTGCATGGAATTGACCTATGCAAAATGAATGTAGACTGGTACTGGCAAATGAGGTCCACTCATGGTAGCAATTATCTCCATGGGTAAGGGTCACAAAACGGAGGTAAGCTAATGCAAAAGGTGAGAGGTCAAATGTGACTGCAATGGCAGTAAGCGAGATCAAAGAAAACACTAGAGTAACAATAAGCATCGATACATAAGAAACAAATGGATGTGTGACCATAATGTAACATAAGAACACGAGAACCCCCTCGAGATATGCCCAAAACATAGATGAAGAGAGAAGAATGAGGCTCAACTTCAAGTCATGGAAGGTCTAAATGAGGGCTCTCAGGCCTACAATAAATCACAACATGGGAACCAAATGGCAATCATGGTGCTAACTAGGGTGCCCATGAAGGGTAGGCACTATCATGCAAGTTACAATGTGAAATAAGAGAAAGGCTAATGTCGCAACTTGACGGGATCAAATCTATGGCTTTGTGATGGTAGGATGGACAATTAAAAATGCAAGATGGGATTGCAGGGAAACACCTATCCTTCTATGTGAATTAGAACACTTACCTCAAGCTCAACGTATGTCACCATCACAGGGGCTTCACCTTGTTGACCAATATCTTATCACATTCATTCATAAAGGGGGTTTTAAAATTGTGAAAAATAGGGTCAATATATTGTTGGTATTGGGGAGGTGATGTAGGATACGAGGGGGTTATAGGTATTGGGGGGTATAAAAGGTGGAATCTAGTAAAAATATGGGATATTTAGTAAAAACAAGGTTTTTTTTATTAGAAAGATGTATTGGGATGGGGGTTCAACAAAAGTATTTTGGGAGGTATTTTTCCATATCTAGTGAAATTAGGGGTATTATTTATTATCCCATGAATGCAAGTGTTATGTCATAGGTTCGCTAAGTGGAGACCTCATTGTTGCCATAGAAAAAGGCCAAGCAAAATGTTGTAGAGTCTTGTAAAACACTTCCAAAAAAAATGAGATTCAGGGTTCAAATGCATAATGAAATCTCAAAAAAATAAATTCTTTTGGATGTTTGGACATGATATACTGGCTATCTATCTTATGTACATATGGTTTGGTTCTTATTTATGACTCCAAATGATGTGATTGGAATCCATGTTTATGCATGCTTCTATGAATGTTAATTTAATGACAAATCACAGTCTAACACAAACACAATTGACAACTGATGTAACCTATGTTAAGCTCTCAGCCTAACCATGGGTGTGCCTATGACAAAGACCAAGGAGATCTACCTAAAAAATACAAATCGAGCACCAAACATGATAAACATTAAATCAAATCATCCCATAGACAAAAATAAAAAGCACTAACATCACACACCTATGTATAAGGCACTATGCATCCTGACAATTTATGCAAAGTAGAGTCCATTGTGAGGCTCCAACCAAGGATCCTTATCGTCATTGATGAACTCATTGGTCATTGTCGGTATCTTGTGGCACACCATGCTAGGGACAGACCACATAAGATTGATTTTTTATATACGAAGACACTCATTGTGAGTAGTCTCACGAGCTATAGTAGCTCCTTGATGGTGCCCATCAAGACACAAACAAGGTATGAAATGTTGATCTTTGGTGTGATTGGGAGCAGAAAATTTGGTGGCAAGTTCCAAAAACGTAATCCAAGGCTAAAAAGGATCAAGATGTGGCATTTCACTAGATTCCCAAGAAAAAGACCCATGTCATGAATTAAGACTCATCATGTTAACTCTTAGGTGTTTCTAATCAAGAAGAATACATGATCGATGCTTCACATCTTCTTTGGCTTATCGATTGAAGCCATGACTTCCAGGATGGCTTCATCTGAAGGTAGCTTGAAATCGAGTAAGTCATTCGAACTTGGAAACTCAATAGCCTAGGTGGCTAGAGTAAATTGATCATATTCCATATTAGGATCGAGTTTCTGACCAGTGCAATGAGCTGGTGCCGACGAGATCATCAAGGAGGCAATCTAAATTGTCGTAAGTGGCATGTGGTTACCATAAGACTCTACTTCTGAAGGACTTAGTACCACCCAAGGATCAAAAGTCCCGAGGAATCCACTAGTAATGGAAGAGATCATGTTAATAAGAGTCACATTTTGGGAAGGATGTGATGGGGAAAGGGTAAATGTACACATAAAGGAGGAGTATTTGAACATCCCTGCATCTACGCTCATATACGCACTCTTAGAATCACCAAGCAAATGCACATTGGAGCCTTCATTGGTCAAAATGTCAAGTGTGCAGTATGCAAGTTTGTCGATGGTCACGACCTTCCCTTGACGAGGAAAGTGAATGACCCAAAAGAATGACGAGACTATAGCCATCATCTCATAAAACCAAGTATGCCCAAGTAGAATGATATACTCTAAAGGGGCATCAACCACTTTAACTTTCACATAAATGGTCTTACCACCTAACTCTATGGGCAATGCAACGATGATATTGTGAGGTTGAAACATGTGTCCATCGAATGCCTTAAGCATGGTGTATGATGGATTCATCTTTGGAGAGTCGATAGCTTTCCAACACAGAGATGAGAATGATACATGTGGAGGTTCCTTCATCAACAACCATTCAATAGATTGTTTTCCCACATACTATTACTTGAACTTGAAAAACAATTTGGTGGCAGAGCCTATGTTGAGCTTGGTCGAAATAAAACAAAATAAAATTGGACTCTAAGAGGTAAACCTCGCTTATAGTAGACAATGATGTCTTACCTCACTTTGAGTAGCTTTGTAGAACTTTGGGTGATCCAGGTGGATAGTGGTGGCCACCCACCTATTCCAACTGGCTCATCTTGATAGTTTTTAGTTCAACACGTTCTTCTATAATTCTTTGTAATTGTGGGTTCTACAGTTCCGGGGCTATCTGAATCCCTACACAGCTTCCAGGTGGAGATTGGTGGCTTCCCATCTAATCCAACTGGCTTATTTTGGAAGTTTTCATGTCAATACATCTTTATGTACTTCCAGGGCCGTTTTCAGGCCGTAAACAATGTTTATTTTTATTTTTATTTTTATTTTTTTTTATTTATTTTCCACACTCAAACTATAAATATAGTAAAATTTTGATGGCATAATGTGTAGTTATCGAAAATACCTTTCCAACGGGCTATCACATGCCTAAAATGGAGGTCGTATGCAAAAGTTACGACCTCGAGAAGTTGAGGTACCAACTTACCTATCGGGGCCCACATAACTTTTGGCATTTCATCTCCCAGGGTTAGGTTTTTGGATGTCTAGGGTTTTGGAATTCGTGAGTAATGTTAAAAAGGCCTATGGATCCTCATTGTAATCATTTTGCTTAGACGTATGCGCGTAGCAGCCACATCTCTTCTCAGAGATAATCATCACCATTCGAGCAAGTTGTTTTCAGTTCTGCAGTGTTACAATTTCAACCTATTTTATTTATTCAATAGAAGTTATTGTTCACTGGATATTTTTTGTTGTTATCCATATCTCTATGTTATTGTATTCGGTTTGTTATTCATTTTGTTCTGCTTATAAATCTGGATCAACGAGAGTAGACATAACACATGGTGCTTGGGCCAAATCTTCCACAATATTGTAGTTGTGGGTGGCAGATGGGTCGAGATTATGTGTTGTTAATAAAATAACACCCTTTGGAGGGTGAAGCACTATCTCAAATGAAGACTTCTCCATATGGATATGGACATCATATTGGGAAGAGGGTACTTGATCTTTATTTGAAGGACCAATGTCAAGAGTCTCATAGTTACGAGCTCAAGTTTGCAATGACATCATCTGGTCACAAATGAATACTTGAATGTTCAAGGATGACCCCTCAAATTGAGGGGTATCTACCATGCCCCCTTGTGGAGGGGCAGGATTCACAACAACCATTTGCAGTGGTTGGGGAGGAAACAAATGGGTCAAGACATTAAGTTGTCGAGGAGATTTATGTTGGGTGAAATACAGATGAATCTCATCCATTTTTGGACACTAATGAGTAGGATGATCCTCCCTATAGATCTTGCAAGGCAACCTATTCTTCTTCTTCTCCTTAGTGCCTCCACTAGCATTGTTTTGGGTTTGTTGGGTCCCTCGTGTTAAAATAATCGATGTGCTCATTTTACCATAGAAAATATCACTATTGTCACCCAACCATACACATGCAGCCACCCTCGAACACCTTAACCTTTGCTAGATAGAATTATTCTGGAAAGCCATACTAGAACCAACATATAAACCCTAGTTGCAACAATAGTAGGAGATGGAACTAGAAAACACCATCCAACTGTAGCAACAACACAAGACAAGGAAAATACTCAACTACAACAGTTGCAATTGCACTTCTTAGGCTCCACCAAGAATATCAGAATACCACCAAGAATGTCACCAAGAATACCACCAAGAAATACTAGAAGGTAGGGAAGATATCTTAGGCTAGATAGCGCTAGAGAGAAAGACCAAGAAACACCCTAGATGATCCACCTTCCTTTCTTGCAGCTGTAGCTTCAAAATTACATTATACCTTTCTGAGAGAGTGAGTGACATGTGTGTACAAATGAGCTAGAGCACCTCATATTTATGGTGGTTCTTGTCACCTATATGGGCTTACTTGTCTTTCTAGAAGATAATACATTTATATTATTTATTCTACCTAGCCGACTTGTCTTCTAGGGTTTTTACACATCTGTTTAGGGTTTCTCTTACTTTCGAAATATTTTATTCTAGCCAAAGGTTGCATGGATGTTAATACCTCCCGCAACTACCATAATATCAACCCTCGCTCCTAGCTAGGGAGGTATTCACTATAATGGTATCAAACACATCCATCCATTTCACATGGTATAGGAAAGGCTCACATAGTCTTGCAGACCATTCTATAGGTAGCATCATCATAGCCACACATGCTATCTCATGATCACGCAGATCAAGTCATGAGCATCATAATCACTGTCCATCTAGATGGCAATCACCTCCAACACTATTGGTTGGCACACTAGCCTAGGAAACACCTTCAACACTATTGGTAGTCTCCATGGCAGTCAAGTAGTAGTACACAGTTACTACAATGCCATCCATAGACAATTGTCTATCATGATATTTTCTAAGGTATAATTGAAAAGATTAGTACTTTTAGGATTAGGCATGTTATCCCAAAGAATGTTAAATCCCATAGAAGCATTGTTGCCCTAACCTAACTAGGAGCAACCCCAAACCCACTATGAACATTCTAGCCAAAAGGGAAACCAATGCTCGACATCGGTGAGATGCCTAAAGGGATATTAGATGTAAAACTCCCAACCTTCGGCTGGGCAATGCCACTTGAAATAAATGCAAAACAAAAATGCTCACTCTGTTCTAATAATCAAAACTGCCCATACCCAAGCATAGACCCGTTGGGCTATGGCAGACATAGCTCTTTGCGGAACATCATACATAAACTTAAACAACTAATATGCATTATACTAATACACAAATTAATGTGGAAATCACAGAAATCTGCTACAATAGCTTACACATACAATATTATAAATATCATGGCATGCACATAATACATAACATAAAAATTAACATAGAGATGGTACTTATCTTTTTATGAAAGTCACCAAATGCATGTAGACCTTCCATGAACCTCCCAGCCTTAGACCACGTTGCTCCAAGATATCAACAATGGGTCACCCCTGAGCTGGGACTAAACTCCACCTAGGGTAAATGGAATCCTAGGCTAGGTCGAGACTACGAAAAGTTGCACAATGGAACATGAAGTATTCCCTCCCAGGAGCCTACTTGCGCCCACCACTCATAGACTCTCGTTCCCCACATGCTTGTCCCACCCTAGGAATATACACCTTAATTGTTCCACAATCCATCGACTACTCCACTTACCTTCCAAGGTTTCAACAACATGTCGAATCAGGAATTCTCAAAGCGTTGTAGCTGCTACTGGACTCCCTCCAAGAGAAATCAGTTTCCCAACAATATCTCTCACCTGGAGAGAGTTGCTCACAAGCATGACAACCTGCTTCTTCAATCCATGGGCCTGACAACCCATCTTTTCAAAACCACAGTTCTGAGAACATGCTTCTTCTGTCCAACTCCTAAGTCAAACGGGTAATCACAGTAGCAAAATCGGGTATGGGTTATGGTAATGACAACAAGCCACACTAGTCTAGAGAAAAACGTGGGTAGCAACAACAAAATGTATAGAGCATGATATGGCTCAAGCACTACGTAGTCATTTTGTGCCTCATGGGCAAAATGGGTTAGCTTCACGGGTTTGCAGGTTTCAGAGGTTGGAGAGGTCCAGGATGGAGGAAATGACTGGTTGCATGAATGCTCAATCTGTGTGTGTGTGAGAGTGGGGAGCATGGAAAGAATGGTGAGCGAACCCCCATAATGACAGATTTCCCCCCATAAAACTGCATGTGCCCAGGTTGACACATGGCTCTATTGGGAGCTCGTTCCTCTCCACTTGGAGTTCATTCCTCTCCCCAAAGGAACTTAGGATAACATGGGTTATTTCCCCAAACCTTAGTCTTTTAGGAAAATATATTATAATATTTCCTCGGCAATAAGCCCTCTAGCTTATCCCTTTTTCCCAACCTCTCAGCCCCATCCATTTCCCTACCCAGTGGATTTTATTCCCCCATAACTCTTTCTTTGTGGTCGGTCTACACGCAGTGATGTAATTATTTTAATGATGTGAGTATTTTCATATACAAAATCAGGCTCACTGGCCTTAGCATCTAGGCTCTCCGGCCTAATAAACACATAATTCTTCCAGCTTATAAACACTTGGATCACCAGTCTATAAACATAATTACAATTCAACAGGGGCTCGACCTTGGGGTATTACAATCCCCTCCCCTTTTTTGTGCATTGTCCTCAGTGCATCTAACTTACATAATATCAACAAGTTTTCAAAATCTTAAAAAAGATGTGGGTATTCTACTCGCATAACATCTTCATGCTCCCAAGTTGTGTCCTTAGGACCGTACCAGGTCCATTGGAAATTTACAAGCCCTATGGCTCTATTCCAGAGTTGTTTGATTTTCCAATCCAGAATGCGTACCAGATGCACTTGAAAAGTGCTTCCTTGCTCCACTTGAATCACATTCCAATCATTAACATGATTAACATCATGTATATATTTCTTGGGCAATGATACATGGAATACATTATGAATAATCATAGATGCACTTAATGCAAGCATGTAAGCTACTGGTCCGATCCTCTATAGGATTTCAAATGACCCACAATATTTGGTTGCCAACTTGGAACACTTTCCAAACTTCAGGGAACTTTTATTGGCCTTCACCTTGAAGAAAACATGATCACCCACTTTAAATTCCCTGTGAGTTCTGCCCTTGTCAGCATAGATTTTCTGCTTGTCTTGGACAACCATTAAATTTTGTTTTATATTCAACATTTGTTCTTCTATTTCCCTGAGCAAATCCGGCCCAATCACTGCTCTATCAGCTAGGTTGTCCCAACCTATTGGTGTGTTGCACTTTCTGCCATAAAGTGCCTCAAATGGGCTCATCTTCAGTGATATTTGGTACCCATTGTTGTAGGCAAATTCTACCAAGTGTAGATAATCTTCCCATTTAGATGGTTTGTCCATCATGTACATCCTTAGCATATCCTCTATCACTTGGTTCACCCTTTTTGTTTTCCCATCATACTTGGGATGATAAGTTGTATTGAAGTTCAGATTTGTTCTGAACCCTTTGAATAATCCCTTCCAAAACCTTGAGGTAAACTTTGGGTCTCTGTCAAACACAATTGTCTTGGGTATGCCATGCAAGCGTGCTACTTCATATAAATATCAACAACATTGGTTGCCTTGTGAGTAACCTTCATAGGAATGAAATGGGCAGCTTTGGTAAGCTTGTCCACCACCACCATGATAGCATCACGCTGCTCGCTTGTTCTGAGCAATTTGGTGATGAAATCCATTGTCACCACTTCTCGCTTCCACTTAGGAATGGGCAATAGATGCAACAATCCAGCTGGGTGTCTATGCTTAGCCTTGACCTTTTGACACTCCAAACATTTAACAATGTACTCAACAATCTTCTTTTTCATGCCCGACCAACAGTATTGGCTCTTGACTGCTGCAACTATTTTTTGATATCCTTGGTGTCCAACATAAGGTACATTATGCATCTCATTCAAAATCATACTCCTTGATTCATGAGAATTGGGTACATAAATTATGTTCATGTACAAGAGAATTCCATCATTTCCCAATTCATAATCTTCAACTTTCTACTGCATTTTTCCTTCTTGTAATTTTGTTTCGAATTCCATGTACTGCAAATTAGCTTTTGCAGCCTTAGAAATTCTACTTTTAAGATCAGTTTGATACATGCTAATGGTTATAGCATGCAGTTCATGCACTCTCCTACTGAGTGCATCTTCCATTTTGTTCTATTTTCCTTTGATGTGCTTAATATCAAAGTCATACTCACAGAGGAATTCCAACCATCTGCTCTGCCAAGCATTTAAAGTTGGTTGATCAAACAAATATTTCAAACCATTATAGTTTACCCTCAGCTCAAACCTCTTTCCCATGAGGTAGTGCCTCCACTTCTTCAAGGCATGCATTATGGATGCCAACTCCAAATCATGAGTGACATAGAGCCTTTGAAACATGTTGTCCATTGAAACTTCACCCCCTTCCTTTGCAAGGAAGTAATTGGGTGAGCAATCCTCGAAAACCCTGCAATAAATCTTCTGTATTAGCCAGCTAGACCCATGCAGGATCTGACTTCTTTCACATTCTTAGGTGGTGTCCACCCTTTAATGGCCTCAATCTTTTCAGGGTCCACTGCTATCCCTTCTCCAGATATAATATGCCCCAAATAGTGAATTCAGTTTGAATAAAATGAGCACTTGCTCAATTTGGAATACAACTGGTGCTCTCTTAACACGTGTAACACCATCCTCAAGCGAAGCTCATGTTCTTCTTTTAACTTGGAATATACAAGGTTGTCATCCAAAAATACAATGACAAACTTGTCTAAATATTCTTGGAAACACCATTCATTAAGCACATGAAAACAACTGGTGCATTTGATAACCCAAATGGCACCACTGTGAACTTGTAATGACTGTACCTTGTCTTGAAGCTGACCTTGTTGATCTCTTCATCTCTGATCCTTACCTGAAGGTATCTCGACCCGAGATAGATCTTGGAAAATATCCTTACATCCTTTAACTAATCAAAGAGATCATCGATCCTTGGCAAATGATACTTGTTCTTTATAGTCACTTTGTTCAATTGTCGAAAGTCGATGCACAATCTCAATGTCCCATCTTTCTTCTTCATGAAAAAAATTGGGTCGCCCCAAGTTGACGAAACTTGGGTGTATATACCCCTTCTTCAAAAGTTCTTCAAGCTTCCTTTAGAGTTACTTAAGCTCCGGTGTACTCATTATGTAGGGAGTCTTTGATACTGGAGCTGCTCTAGGCATCAAATTTATATAGAAATCAACATCTCTCTTTGGGAGTAGTCCTTGTATCTCCTTAAACAAATCCTCAAAATCTTTCATGACTGCTCGATCCTCCAGATTTGACACCTTATCCTTAGGTGCTTCCTCCATATGGGCTGCAAATATTTGGAATCCCTTCCTGTAACACTTCTTCAACTGCATTGTTGAGATCTCTCGGACAGTAACTACCCTAGGAATTCCTTGGATTGTTCTTAGGTTCCCTTCCTCATTCAGGCAAGTAAATGCCTTGTTATGACAATCTAAGACGACATGGTGTCGGTCCAACCAATTGTTGACCCAAAAATATTCTCTGGGCTAAACATGGTGTTTTACATAGTTACTTCTCCATAAACACCTCTTGGTGCTATGGTTCCAGTCAAAGACAGTGGCGAGGGTCATAGTTACTATGGCCTCTGCCCTTGAAAGAGTATCAGTTGGTTGCCTTTAGGGAGTTGTGGGCCTTCAGATGAAATTTATTCCTCATGTCAAGGCTATTCGATTCAGGGAATACAACACTTCCATGTGGTAGGAATCAGGACAAGCGTTTCAACGGGCTATCATGAGCTTGATTCCGAGTCAGTATGACCCCATACAAGGGACACAAAGTGAACGTCACTTGAACGGACAAAACCAATAGCTGTGACTTCCTGGTCTAATTTTGTTCAGATTATGGTCTCAAAAGGAAAATCAAACCCATACATGGTATAGGGAAGTGTGAGACCTTTCCAACGGTATATCCCATGCTTGGTTTTGACCCCCGGTTGGTAAGAATGAGCTTTCGCAAGTTCATGACCACTTCTAGACACCAAATTGGTTGAAGTACTTAATGATTTAAAATTGGTGGGTAAAGAGTTATAAATTAGATATTCAGTGATGCCACGCTGTAATAGACTCAGACACCTTTCCAACGACGTCTCATTTTCCTCATTCTGACCTCGGATGGACCGGTTAGAGCTGTCACAAGTTGGTCAATGGTTTTAGGCAAAAAGGGGTCCGCCAGCTCGCATGGCAGGGTTTCATAATAGCTAAGACAATCATAAATGACCCTGACACAAAAATATATTGTCACCTCATCGAAGTACTCGTCGATACCTTTTTGACGGTACCTTGTTTTCCTCGATTGGATATCGTATGGCGATTTGGCACCTTTCGCATGATTGAGTGTCATGTGGGCCCACCAACAAGTCAGGAGTTTTAAGTGGCCACTGTTCCTGGATGAATTTGAGGATTGAGGTGGAATTATATAAATTTGGTGATGACATATTCCCGATGGGCTCGTCGAGACCTTTCCAACGATGTGACTTGCGTCCGATTCCGACTCCGTCTCACCCGACAACGTTTTTGGGCTAAGTCAGGAGAAGCAAGGTCAAAGTCAAAGTCAAAGTCAAACTTTGACTGCCACGTTTTCCGAAGAAATATTAAAAAATTAATTAATTTTTTTTTAAATATTTTCATAAAATGTGAAAATATGGGAGGAGGCACGTAGCCTCATGCAAATTTTGGGGAAATTGGTTTTTTTGAAAAATTAAAAAAAATCAAAACCCACCCTTCTCCCCTCTCCCAAGCCATTTTGACAATTTGGCCAAAGGGGGAGAGCTCTGCAACATGAATTCATGGAAGCAGGGGAGGGTTTTTATGACAGTGGCTACAACTTTGCAGTGGGCAGCCTACTTCCAAGCAACAATCTCCAAACAATTAACCAGGTAACCCATCAATCTTATTTCCAAAAAAACCAAGGGAAATTCTACTGGTTGTGTTGAGATCCTGCATAAAGAAATTGCATTTTTCCTTCAAATTCGTGTTTATTTGCCTGTTTCAACTGTGGTATTGGCTGCTGGTTCAGATTTATTTGTTAGTTGCTGAATTCGGGAAGTTATTTGTGTGTAAAATATGCAAAGGAGAGGGGACTCGAACCCCTCTTGGGCACTAGGCCCAAGCCTCCATGGCTCCTTTAGATTTTTTAATTATGAAGTTATTTGCTGAAGATTGCAGCCCTGGGAATGTCACTGGGAAGCCCTGGGCTTTGAAACCCAGTCCTCCCCCTTCTCCTTTGCCCAGAAATTTCAAGGATTGCCCATAGTTTCAAATAGAGGGCAGGGGGATTGAACCTAAAACCTCCCGTTCAATTTCATTACCAAAAACCCACTTTGCCTAAAGTTTTAAAATTTTAAATTTTGGGGAGTGGTTGGCCACCCATCCACCGCCTGGGCACCACTACCACCACCCCCTCTGCGCACGCTTCTCCTCCATTTCCCATTACCTCCACCTCTACTTGCGTGCCCTAACCACGCGACCTCCTCTCCCACAGCCCTAACACTGCTCGACTCCCTCTCTTCCCCAAATCCTCACGCCTACACTCGGCCTCCCTCCTCTCCTCCATATCCTGTCCCATCTTCCCCTTTCCTCCTGCGTGCTACTCCTCCATCCTCCACCACCACGTGCTCGTCTACCACTCCCTCCTCCGCCTACATCCACCTCCCTCTCGGCCCTCACCTCCATTTCCCCATACCCCTCTCCCCATTTCCCATTCCTC
>JZKD02S2270471.1:0-19039 GCA_000966675.3 Picea glauca | reverse complement strand
CATAGTATTTGTAAGGTGATATAAATAAAATAAAACAAATAATAATAATAAAATAGTGAAAATATATGACTCTTAAGTGAAAAGGCACTTGAGTTCGACCAATCTAGTCACACTAGCCACCATGATCAAAACCTAATATAGGGGAAGTTAGGTTACATTAGAAAGATAAAAGAGATTATGCAAGTGGGATTCTCATCTTTTCAATGTGTTACTTTTAGTTGCAAGTGGTGGAATACCTTGGACTGAAGAAATGTAAAAGAGGACTGTGATAGTGGGCTAATATGTATTAACTCTAAAAAAATGTGGGTTGAAACTAAAGAGCCTTATGTTTTCCCAAAGCACTACAACTAAGTGTTTTTTTACCCATATGTGTTGGAAGGTGATTGGTGGTTCATATCGAGACATGATCAGAGATCAAAACATATTTTTGAGGACAACACTGTTATAATTCCAAGTGAGGAAGACAATCAAGGCGATGGCAACACAGAGTGATATGCAAAAGTTTTGTTTCAACATTTGTATTGTGGACGTGTCATTTTATTATGGGTATCTATAATTGGCCAATTATGTTTTTTTTCTTCATTTTATAAAGTTGGATATGAAAAGTTAACAACCATTTACAACCATCATATTGATAATACATTAAATAGTACAAGCATAAAATGTGGTTTTGATATATTTTTATTGTCATATTTATTGTTTATTATAACAAATTTATGTTGCATTATATTAACATATGTTTATGCTAACTTTTGATTACTAAGCATTAATTGAGATATCACAAAGTTTACGACATATTCATATAATACACTAGTAAAGATATATTTTAAAGTATTTTTTATTTAAAAAATGATGATATTAAAAATCAAACCTTAAATTTTTTATTGTTTGAAAATTTCAAAATTAAAATAAATATATATTGACTTTCATGGAACTTCTAAGGGAAATTCCAACAAAAAACTTCTTGTAACATCCATGAGTTGTGGAATCACACTTGTGGTTTTGGCATTACCAACATGGATAACATTCCCAACCTTAACTAGTGCAACTATCATGGCCTTCACCTATTCCACTCCATCCTCTAGTTTTCTAAAGATATAAACTTATATTAATCATTATTTTTACATTCTCCTTGAAATAAGTGTCAATATAGGAAGAAAATGTAAATTCTAAAACAGTCTTTTCTAGAGCTAAGTCACAATTAAGGAATTTTTTATTATGTATTAGGTTTTCATTGATAAAGTAACAATCCAACTTTTACTAGCCAAATTGTTACCATGGAAAACAAAGATTCATATCCTAAAAAAAACAAGGAAACCATCATGTAACTCATGGACAATTAATACACTTTTTTTTTTCCACGGGAAAAAAATGCTCTTTATATTCAAAACGATATAAAAATATACATTCAATGTTCACTATAAGTCAATATACATGAAAAGTTCACTATTCTTTTCACACTGTGTTTTGAGATGGATAAATCCTGTCCATTCTGATGAACTACCTATCAGATTTCTCTACTATGATTGATATCCAAACCAAAAAAGATAAGCAGAAAAAAACAGGAAATAAGACAATTTTCAAAGATTGATCAAGATTGTTGGTCCTTCATTTCCATCCTCCCACTGAGAAAATCGAATTTGGCCGAGAGGCAAAGACAATGCTTTTTTTGATAGAGTGTCCGCCTCGCTATTATCCTCCCTGTAGATATGAGAGAAAGAGAGATTCTTTATGCGTCTTGTAGCCTCTTATGTTCTTTCTTTCCAACACTCCAGTGCTGCCACATGGAAATCAGCCTGGCCATTTAGCCAGTCGATAATAATTTTGGAATCTCCAAGAAGTAAAAGCTCATCAATGTGCAGTCGTTGTGCGAGAATGAGAGAAGCCCACGCTCCCAATAGTTTCGCCTTCGTATTAGTGCCTTGTCCACAATTTAGGGTCCAACAGATACAAGTGTGAGGGTTTATGAGGATTTTTCCTCCCGCCCCACAAAGGGAGCCCCCTTGTTGTGCAACACTGTCGAACCAGGCTACTGCTCTATCAATTGGTATAGTTATCTTATGTTTGTGGGAAGGCGGGTCTTTGGTTTGGTTTCTAGATGTGACCACCTCAACTAAAATGTTGTTTACCACTCTTTGGATCGATGGAGGTCTCTCTTCAAAGAGAGCTGCATTTATGGCAATCCATACGTGCCAACAAAGTTGGACTGGCAGCAAAGAGTAGTTTTTGTTAGCGCCTAGCCAAGAGCGAAAGCATTGAGGCACATTGGAACCAGTCCAGGGCGCAACTAGATTTAAAGCCAAGGAGATATGTTGCCAAACCAAGCCGATAAAATTACGCTGTATAAATAAATGATTGATTGATTCACTATTCTGTTTGCACAGGATGCATCAGTTTGGGCCCTCCCAGCCACGAGTCTGAAGGTTATCCCAAACAAGGAGCTTATTTTCTGTCAGGAGCCAAAATAAAAGTTTAAACTTCAAGGGGCCGTCCCCCTTCTATATCTTATTGTGCTAACTTTCATTGTTTTGTGTCCAATATTTTGTGGCCAATGCATGATATACATTTTTTACTGTATGTATGCCGGTGCTATCCCCTCCCGTCCATATAAGGGAGTCCAGCCTCTCCAGAAGGTGAATTCCTGCTCCTGTTAAATGCTGAGTAAAACCGTTCCATTCAGCTACCAAATCCAGTTCAAGCTGTAGATCGGATCCATTAAACCAATTTTCACCTAACTGTCCACCCTTGGGCATAGTGCTGAGTTGGTACAAGAAATGAATACCCTTACTGTGTAAATGAGCCAATAGTGGAGGAGAGAGCAGGGAATTACTGCCCAAGCCCAGAATGGTGTCCCTTCCGATTTCGATCATGGATCCATTGCCCGGTTTCCAAGTGATCCATTGAAGAATGATCGGAAGTGATTTAAGGAGATGTTTCCAGGTTCGTGAACCTCTTGTCGGATATGTCGAGGCCGATTTGATCCAGACATGTACTGGAAGGTGTGGGATATACTTGTCTTTTATAACCTTGCTCCAAAGGCCTGGACTCATTAAAATTCTCCAAAGAGTATTCACTGATGTCGCCCTGTAAAAGAAAAGCAAGTTTCTAAGTCCCCATCCTCTCATCGATTTAGGTTTTGAGATTACCTCCCACCTGCATAGGTGGTATCCTTTGTTTTGTTTGCTGCCTGTCCAGAGGAAGGTAAAGATTAATTGTCAGAGGGTCTTTAGAACAGATAAAGGAATGTGAGATAGTGCCATCCAATACACAGGGAGGCTTTCCAAGACAACTTTTATGAGAACAAATCTGTCTCCCAACAATAACAGTCTGTTACACCAATGATGGATTTTGCATTCAAATTTTTCAATAAGCCAAATGCTTAGCATAGTTGGAAGGTTTTATATTGTAGCCAAGGTAAGTGAAACCCTCCGCTAAGTCTCGAGAGTCAATACCAAACAATAACTTTAAATCTGTTAGTATATCTTCCTGTGCTTCCGAGACCAGGAAAGTTGACTTATGTATATTGATCTCTAGACCTGAAACAGAGCAAAAAATGTTAATGAGAGAGTGACTCACTGTCCATTTAGACAAAATGTCATTGGTCATGATAATCACGTCATCTACAAAGAGTAGATGTAGAATATGTAGCAGCCTCGAAACTTCAATCCCTTTCAGGTGTCCTTCTGCTTGGCTTTTTTTGAGTAAGAAGCTGAGACTCTCCAGGACCAAGATGAATAGAAGGGGCGAAAGGGGGCATCCCTGTCAGAGCCCTCTTTCACAGTGGAAAGATTTAGTAGCTTCCCCATTGATCAGAATTGCAAGGGTGGCCGAGGAAATACAACCCATTATCCAGTTGGTAGTGATTACCCCAAAACCACACTGTAAAAGAATAAGATGCATAAAATTCCAGTTGATGCAATCAAAGGCCTTTTTAAGGTCCAACTTTAGGAGGATGGCTTTAAGGTTTTTTGTCTTAATACTATGAATGCACTCTTGTGCGATGCCAATAGCGTCGAGAATTTGTCTCCCTTTAAGGAAGCCAAGATGTTCATCTGATAGTGCCCAGGAGAGGATAGGATGGATTCTTCTAGCAATGATCTTAGAAATGATTTTGTAGCACAGATTACAAAGTGAGATGGGATGAAAGTTTGCAAAATGTTGGGGGAGGTTTGATTTTGGAATCAGAACAATGAAAGTATTGTTTAGCTGGTTTTTTACAACCCCTCTGGATCTCGTATCCTCCATGACGTCCAAAAGATATTGACCCATAATATCAAAATAATGGAGATATAATTCTACAGACCAACCATCGGGTCCTGGGCTTTTTTATTTTTTGAATCCTTTGAGAACCTCTAAAATTTCCTCCTTAGAACAGGGGGCTTCTAATGCTCTGGCCTCCTCGTCTGATACCATCTTTGGAAAGAGACTTGTTGTTTCAATATGAGCAATGAGGTTAGGCGCATAAGCTTCCTGGTAAAAAGATTTGTAATGAGTGAAAGCCGTTGTTTTGATGTCTTCTGTAGTTTGGTGAATCCTACCGCCCTCTTCCTCTATATCCCACAAATACTTTTTAGAACGGCAAGAGTTGGCCACTCTGTGGAAGAAACGAGTATTTTTATCCCCACCTACCAGGCATAGCATTCTACTTTTCAAGCGCCATCTTTCTTCATCCTCACAAAGGTATTTGTTACGGGATGCTTCTAAACAATGCACTTTATGGTCTAGATCATCACAACATGCATCCAGGGCCTTTAATCTGAGTAGATCCTCCAAATTCCTGTTCTATTCTACATAAATCTACCTTTTCCTTTTTCTTTTTTTCTTTTAACCATAGAATGGAGATAGTTTTTAATCTTGAGAGTTTTCTTACCAGATTGCCTTGGGCGTCTCTAGGTACAATATGGGTGGTGTCAGCCCACACTGATCTAACCAGTTGGTCAAAAGAATGCTCCCTCAACCATTGCGTGTTAAACTTAAAAGGCTGTCTAGCTCCGAAACTGCCTTCACCTATCTGTAGGAAAATTGGTGCATGATCGGAAAGATATGGTAGATTTACCCAAGCTCAGAATCTGCAAGAAGGTGAGAGTAAGTCCTCCGCTACCAAAAACTGGTCAAGTCTTTTGGGAATGCCTGCTGGTCCCATTCTTCCATTTCCCCAAGTGGGCAGTAGCTTTGCCAACTTCAAATCCACCAAGGAATTTTTGTTAAAAAGGTGCTTGTAATAGTTCGAGAGTGGGTCAATCAATGCCCTTTCTCCCCAAATTTCCTTGGGGCTAGTAGTCAGGTTAAGGTCTCCAGCAAGGATGAGACTCTTAGCCGCCAGGAGGCCTAGTCTATCAAGTCGCTCCCATAAAGATTTTCGGTCAGCACAAGGACCATAAATGTTGATCAGGGTTAGTTTAGTTCTCAGTTCAAAGCAGGTACTAGTAAGTAAAATCCCCCTAGAACTAAGCACGGGATAAAGATAAAAAAGGGTAGGATCCCATGAGGCAAGTAGGCCTCCCGAGTTACCTACAGATCTTGTAGCGCAAGCCATCCAGTTCCGTCGGAGGTGGTACATAAAATCGCTAGCAGGATATGCATCCACTAGAGTTTCTTGAAGGAAGATAATAGACGGATGGGTCTTCTCGAGGAGTCTTCTCATGAAGGCAAGTTTCAGGGGTCCTCCAACCCCTCTGATGTTGAGGGAGAGAAGGATCATGACTTACCTTGGGCTAGGGATTTTAATCCTCTAAGGGCCCCTTGATTTGTAATAGTAGATGGTGTACCTGAAGTCAGAGGTCCAATGAAAGCCTTTTTACGCACACTGCTGGTTTTTAGTGGTGAAAGTTCAAGCCCTAATCCCCTTGACCAAGTGGGATCCGGTTCAGATGATGGTTTAACTCTTGAAGAGGATGGAATATCAGAATGGTGTATGGAGGGTTTTATAAGAGTTTTTCCATGGTAAGTAGAGATGGGTAGTGAGCCGAAAGGAAGGTTGGAAACTGGGGTAACATTCGAGAGCAAGGTTTCTAGTTCGAGTTCAGAAAAGGTCGGCTCTGAGTAGCCAGGTAGAGTCGTAGAGTCTTGTGTTTCGTCTAAGACTGTTGTAGCTTGGTTGTCCGAAACCCGAGCAGTAGGTTCAGGAGAAGTCAATGGCTGGGGAGCTTGTAAAAGATATGATATGCTTCCGGGGGCTGTGGGAACTGGAGCAATCAGTTCTCTAGTGAAAGAGGATTCAATAGAGTGTACAAGGCCCGATGGGGGGGAGGAGATTGTGGTGGATGGACAGGCTTTAAAGGAGAAGCTTTCAAGAGTTCAGGAAACAAGATTTTATCAGCCTGCTCATTAATAAAGAGTCTGTCCCAAGCAGAAAGAGTGTTGAAAAGTGAAGGGTAGTGAAGCTTGATCTTACCTACTAGCGAGTCATCAGGAGGATTGAAAATAGAATCCCTCCTCAGATATGGAGCCTCCTCCTCTAGCTGGTCTGGAGGTGTGATATAACTATCGAATTTTGTCTCCTCCGCTGGGTCCGATTCAGTCATAGGAGGAGGAAACTTTGAGCAGTCCCTTCTCAGATGACCAGTTCTACAGTAGAAGGAATAACGAAATGGGATTCCCAAGTAGTCAAGACGCTTAGCAATGAGTAAACCTCTCCATTCTATCTCTAGTATCTCAGGCAGTCCAGCCTGGATGTAAAGTTCCACATATATCCTGGCCATTCTTCTGTCTGGTGCTGCAAGAGAGTTTGTATCCACCCTTAGAAAACGTCCTAAACAGGCACCAATAAGTTCAAGCACTTGCTGGTTCCAAAGCTGAAGTGGGAGACCTAGGAGAAAGACCCAGAGATGTCTATGGCTGAAGAAATCTGTAGATGGGTTAAAGCCAAACCTCAAACATTTGAGCATGAGGTTCCCCCCCTCAAATGCCCAAAAATTCCCTAGGATATGGACAGTATCCTCTGGTTTCTTGAAGATGAATCCAAACCAACTGTCTTGTAGAGAATGAATCTTGGGTAGGTAGCCTAGGACATGTTTCCAATGAGTTGAAATCTAGTCTTCAATATTCTGCTTACATTTCTCTTTGTATGCAAGCCTCCCAACTAAGGCACACAGGGCCAGGTTGCAGGCATTAGAGAGTTCGACGTCCATTCCAAGAATAAGTCTAGGATGTCTTTGTTTTGGTTTCCATACCTTGTGCGGCCTCTTGTAGGATCATTTTTTATGAGGGAAAGGGGGGGCATCAAGATGTCTGCTTCCCTGCTGATAGTTCACTTCTGTCTTCCTCTCCTGTTGACCAGGATACAAACGATCTCCTTCCAAGACAGACTGTGATGTTGTCCCTACAGTAGCAGGAGTTAAAAACTGATGGTTCAGGTGTGTAGTGGGAAGTGTTTGGGTGGGTCCGGATTTCAATATCTGAGGAGCGACAGTCAGTCTAGAAGCACGGTAATGGCTGCTGCAAAGTTCATCAATCGATGCAAGGAGGTCTGGTTGGTCCCATGGGTCCCCAATACCCCTGTCAGTGGGATCTGAGCCCTTAGAATCCATAATATAAGCTTCTATAGACAACTGTAGGAGACTGTGGAGGAGAGACAGTTAAAGACTTCTGGAGCAATTAGAACAAAGGAAAAATAGGGAAGAAGGTTGATCCGGAGAGTCATCGGCTCGTTCGGAGAGACCGGAGCATGGTGCCTAGAAATTCTTCATAGAACTCATCAACTCATCTGGAGAGACCGGAGCTTGGTTCTTCAGAGAACTCATCAGCTCATCTAGTGAAGGTTGTTAATGCCTGGTAATCACAAGATAAGTGACAAGTGATAATAAAATCATGAAAACATTATAGTGCATGCTAACAGAAAAATAAAATCCTTTTGTTTATTGTGAATATATTGATGCATCTACACCCATGTTTATTAATACACTTACAAAAGAAGAAGCGACAAGTGATAATAAAATCATGAAAACATTATAGTGCATGCTAACAAAACAATATATAAAATCCTTTCGTTTATTGTGAATATATTGATGCATCTACACCCATGTTAGGTACAATAATTACATCAAAGATGAGGACTAAGTCCTATAACATCTACACATGGACGTTTGTTTATTTTATTCACTGAGTTTTATTAATATTTTTTATATTTTTAAATATTAATATAAAATTAATTTAATATTCCTTTAACCTTATCAAATTAATTATTTTCTTCACTAACCAAATCTAATACTTACATTTCCTTATGAAGAGATTCATAAAGTTGGCGATAGAGCAAAAAATCATAAAGTCATTTAAAACAAATTGTGTATATTAAAATTCATTATTATTAATGATTTTGTTTTCATATTTAATAATTTAAATATATATATATATATATATATATATATATATAAATTTAATTATGAACAATTTTTTTTGTAAATAAAAAATATTATATTACCTTAAAAAGTATTCATAGCGATACATATCAATACATAGTTCAAAATCTGCCACTTATTCTGCCATATGCATGGAAACCAGAACAAGTGGCCTGCAAAACTAATAGACAAGCCAATAGACCAGAACCAAAGTCTAGCTAGTGAAAAATTTAACTGTAAATGTATCATATCTAGACCCGATAACATGATTGTAATAAGAAAACTAAACATTTGGCGAACCTGGGAAACCATCACGACATAAAGTGAAAACAAACGGTTGGGAGCAAGTCGAACAACGACAATTGGTAGGCTCATTTGACAAGGAGTCGAAAACTTGGTCCAAACGATGACTGAGGGCGCTCTGGTGATGAAGTTGGTCTGCCGTGTCCTGATGCATGTCAAAAATCAACTGCAAATGATCCTCCGAGAATTTATGTGGACTGAGCAGTTGTGGTCCTGAGCTTGCAACATTGGATGGGTCGGGGTGCTGAAGCTAGTTGTGCTAGTGCTTCCTCATACCATTTTGGAGGAGTCTCCTCCTCAACCATGTAGTAATCCAAGTCTTTCCTGGTGGTCCCACTGAATGACGCACTCACGTTTGGGGCTGTCCCCATTTTTGAGTCTTCCAACCAATGTGAAGGGATTTCTTCCTCGATCACATAACCGCCTAGAGCTGTCGCAAAATGGATAGGGGGGATGACATTGGAAATTGGTTTAGTTGACACAATGGTATCCTCCATCCAACTTGGAGGAATTTCTTCCTCTATTGGACAACCACCTGAAGTAATCACAGGGTTATAATTTTGAGGCTTTGGGTCCATATTGCCAAGGGGAAGCTGATCATCATCATGCCAATTTTGGTCAAAATGGGGTGGGACGACAAGACTGATGAACCGGTTGGGAGGTAGAGAGAGGGCCAAGGAAGGGCATGAACGCTAATACTGGGATACAAAACTATAGTAGGCTGACCCTCATTTAGGTTTTCCCCTTTCTTGTGGCATGGTGTAAACACAACAAAGAGAGACAGTGAAATACAGATAATGCTCATGCACCAGGGGGAGAGACATGAGATGGACAACAAAGGGGAAGTGGAATCAACGAGAGTGGGTGCTCGGCCCCAGTGGAGAGAGAGTTTAGGAAGGGAATGAAAAGCCAAGTGAAAATGTAGGATAAAATAACCACCATGAAGTCTTACCTCCATTAAAACCATTGAGATGACAGGGAAAGGTGTCATGAGGACTGAGTTGATGCCACCTAGATACCCCGTACTTGCTCTAGTGAGCCATAACTGGTGCTGAATGTGCACCATTAATCTTCCCTTGTTCCGACGCACTATCTTCCTCCCAGCATGAATGCTAAGCATGGTGAATGGACTGAGGGGGAGGCTGGCGATGAGGGGATTTAACTTCTCTATTCACATGTGTGCCAGGTAGCACAGGATCAACATGTGTCACCCCATCGAGGGATTTAATTATGAACAATTATTATAACATTATAATTGAAATAAATGAAATGAAAAAATAACATTTCATAAGAGTAATTTTATTAAATTATTTTTTCATTCATTAACCAAATCCAATATTTGCATACATTTTAATACAAAATCAATGAAATACAATACTTAGCATACTTTTTTAATAGAAGATTCAACTAATACTTACATACTTTTACATACTTTTTTAATTGAAGATTCATAAAGTTGATAATAGAGTTAAAGATTGTAAAACGATTTCATTGAAAGTGTATAGATCAAAATTCATTATTATATATATATTTTATATTTAATAATTTAAACTTAATTAAATAAATTTAATATATTATAATAGTTGAATAATATAAATTAATAAAATATTTGAAAAAATAAAATAAAATAATTGTGATTTTAGTAAACAATTATATTATAGCTTTGTCTTGTAATCATTGAATACTAAAAATTAATAAAAGAACATTATTATTACATCATCCTCATTATTAGTGAATAATCATATCATAGCATTATTATAACAATATATGAAAAAGACATAATTCTTCAAATCACAATCATTTCACTCATCATATTTACGTATTTTTTTTTTAAACATGTTTAATCAACATATTGTATCTTGCCGAACAACACACAATTTACCTTGAAGAAGAGTTAAACATTATATGACATTAATGGTTATAAGTTTTTGCAATCACAATCCAAATTAAATGATTTCATAAAACTAAAGTTAAACATTATATGACGACTCTAAATTTAAATGAGTGATACATCTCAAATTTAATTTAAAAGCATAGAAATCATTAATACCGCTAATCATTAGCGTACTCATAATACATTTTATAAATCAAACAACGACAACATCAAATATACATGAGTGGTATACAGATCAAATATACATGTCAAATATACATCTCATCAAAATCAATAAACATGTCATATATACATCTCAAGTCAAATGTACAACAATCAATATACATGTCAAGTACCACTACTAGTTAGGTCCATCACCATAGCTAGAGGCACCATTGCCTTTGCTACCATAGGTATAGGGTATATCAATACCCATGTAAGATAACAATGATGAAAATATAGTCTCATATATCTCTTCACCAAGATCATATGGAGGAGGAGGAGGATCGGTGGATGGTGCAGTTGGTGACACATGTGGATGGGGAGGAGGATTGGTGGAATGTGGTGCAACTGGTGACACACGTGGAGGAGAAGGAGGGGGAGGATGACTGGATGGTGCAACTAGTGACACATATGAAGGAGGAGGAGGAGGAGGAGAACGAGGAGGACTAGGTGGTGGATGGGATGCTGGTTGGTCTGGTGGGGGAGCAGGTGGTGGAGAATCATGCGATGGAGGATCATAAGCATCATCCTCAAAAGATGAGCTAGATGAAGTGGAATAAGAAGCACCCCTCAACCTATGGATGAGGTTGAGGGCACCGACAACATGATGCATGAGTGACGTCATGTCACGAGGAAGGGTTGACCATATCTCAGGTATCTCTTGTACTTGTAAGATATCTCTAATGTGTACAAGTGCCAATCCTTGCATGGAAATTAGACCATATACATGATCTGCCACCCCATTTCAGACCCTCTGATCCAACTACATGGAATTATAGTTCTATGTACCGGAGGCTGGATAGATACCTCATCCATCTCCTCATTATGTTGGGGAGGCTCGTCCCCAACATATGTGCCAATATATGCAAAACAACAGATAATAATAATAAGATGATTGAAATAAAATGTTACAATAAATTACATGTGCATTAAATAAGAAAAAAAATGTAACTAGATATATCAAAACATAATGATAATATTACCTCTATCATATGGTGGCTCATTTGTAGTAAATAGGATGTTTTAACATCCTCTCTAATCCATTCCTACATATGGGTACTATACAAGATCGAGGAACGAATTATCCTCTCCAGCCAAAAAATCACATATCTCTCTTCCAACTAGAGTACATGGTCACTCTAGCTGGCCCCTCTTGGGAAACAACTACCCCCACATGCACATATGTGCATCAATCATAGGCCTAGAAGGGAAGTGGGGTACTTCTAGTCGAGTGAAATGAAACTTAAAAAAATAAATGTAAACAGATCTAATGAAAACAGGAAGAATAACCTCCCATCAAAAAAGGAGTCACAACGATCTAATGCGAAACAAAATTGATGCAAAAAAATATCCGACCACCTAATCAGTTGGGGCCACTAAACTAAACTATCTACATAGATGATAGTACATCAATGGGAAACCAATACACTGAACATTAGAGGTAAAGTGTGCTAGTGCCATGAAAATAAGGGACAATCACCTAATCTTCTCCGCACCTAATGCATCTATCCACAACTCACCACCAACAACCTGGAATTTTGTAGCAGAAACCACTGGCCCAGAGTCGATCAATAAGTTTCAATAAGTTCCAATCAGGAAACCACCGGCCCAGAGTCAATCAATAAGTTTAATAAGTTTCAATAAGTTCCAATCAGGAAACCACCGGCCTAGAGTCGATCACACAACATATCCAACTCATCAAGGTTTGTAGATAGCAGATCTAGGTTTTAAACCATCAACTTTGATACCATGTTGGGGAATAGGGTAGAACATGACATGAAACAAAAAATCACAGTACCGTAGATAATCGAAGAGGAACATTGTTTTTGAAGATGAAGGGTGGTGTCTAAAGACACCGTTACAACACTTAAGCAGAGCGCACTATGATCATAACATCACTGTGCATGTTGCACATATTGATCTGTATGATTTATTGCACAATATCCATGATGATAATGACCCAAGGGGTATTCTATTTATAGTCTCAAGAGCTAACCAATTTCCATAGAATCTGGAAGATCTTTTCCACATGTAACCTTCATCTATTAGAGTTGACTCTGCCAAATCCGCGCTGACAAGGATTCTAGACCCGACCACCTACATGTCCAACTCGTAGTCAATTGTTGGGTTGGTTGATCCACCACCCGAATATCTTCAACTGCTGGTCGAATGTCCGACCGATAGACACATTGACTACTCGACTGAATGATGTAGTGTGTTGGTCGATCACCCAACCGACTATATCCAAATGTAGGTCGACCTTTCAACCAAATGAACCCAAGAGATGTGTGATGAACCATCAATGCTCGATGTTCCAACACTGAGTATTACTTGGACTATTGGTTGGATTTGTAGAAACAAAAGATTCATCTTCCTGGATAATAATTATTGGATTTTGATGTTACACTCCTTGATTCCATTGTCATTCTTCCTTTTCATAAAAAAACACATCATGACTAACCAACAATATTTTAGTTTGTGGATTATATAATATATTATCCTTTGTCTCCTCACAATAGCCAATAAAAATGAATTTCACACTTTTATCATCTAGTTTTTTCCTTTTTTCAGTAGGAACATGATAATAAGAAATACAACCAAAGACTTTCAAATGAGAAACACAGAGTTTTCTTCCACTCCATGCCTAATAGAGAGTCATATTTTGCACAGTTCTTGTTGGACATCTATCAAGAAAATAAACAGATGTAGCTACAAATTCATCCCAAAAAATGTTTGGAAGACTTTCACCTTTCAACATGCTCTTAGCCATCTCAACAATTGTCCAATTCTTGCGTTTGGCCACACCATTCTGTTGGGGAGTATAACTTGTTGTCAATTTCCTGTATATGGAATTCTTTTTGCAATAATAATCAAACTCATTACAACTAAATTCTCCCCCTCTATCTATGTGTAATGTCTTTAAAACATAACCACTTTGTTTCTCAATAACAACTTTAATTTGTTGAAAAAATATAAAGGGTATCACATTTTTCTTTAATGAAATACACCCATGTTCTTCTACTGAAACCATCCACAAAAATAATAAAATACTTATTTTTTTGAGTGAAAAGGTTTGCATGGGACCACATATATCTACATGTACTAGCTCCAATGGTTTTGTTTCTCTCCAAGATTTTCCTACTGGAAATGAGTCTCTGTGATGCTTGCCGAGAATGCATCCTTCACAAATTTGATCAACACAATTAATAAGAGGAAAGCCTTTGACCATTCGCTTATTATGTAGTAACTTTAAGCCTCTTATATTTATATGCCCATACCTCATATGCCATAGCTAATAATTATCATCATAGCCAACTTATAATTGTCTATTTGCTTCATAAGAAAAAATGAAAGCAAAGATTATGTTTTCCAACATATTAATTTTGGCTATAATCCGATTATGATTTTCTTTATCATATATTATGCATTCACTGTTCTTAAAAACTACAAGATATCCCTTTTCAATAATCTACTCACACCCAACAAATTATGTGCTAAACCAGGAACATATAAGACATCATTAATATGTTTTACTTGGTCTTGTTTTGTTTTTGCTACGATTGTTCCTTTACGTTTAACTTCCACTGGATTGTCATCTCCCAAGATTACTTCAGACTTTGTAGAATCATCAGTCTTGAAAAATCTATCTTTGTTTCTAATCATGTGGTTTCTACAACCATTGTCCAAAAACCATACCTCCATGGAAACCTTGTTAGCTAAATCACAAGCCAAAAACAAAATGCCCACATCTCCCTTTTCCTCATAAAAATTAGCTTGTTGCCTTTGTTTTTTACCAACAATTACATTCATAATGACCAAAATTTTTACAATAAAAACATTGGACTTGGGATATTCCAATTTTTTTACCTCCATCATTATTTTCATTATCTTTTCCTTTATTATTTGCAAAAAAAATCTTCCTCGACCTTTGCCTCCTCTATTTGCTTGTCCTCTTCCTTGTCCATGAGTGCTCAAAACTTCCTCAGGGGAAAAGTTCTCAACTTCATGACTTCTATATCTGGAAATATCTGCTTTTGCTTGAAAGGCTTGCTCAAAATATTTTTCAACATATCTACTCATCCTTTGCTCATGAGATTGAAGAGCTCCCATAAGCTCATTTATAGATAACTAAGTTAAATCTTTAGATTCTTCAATAGCAAAAACTATAGCATCTGTTTTGCAGGAAGACTTCTTAAAAAAAATTCCGCAATTTTTTGATCTCTTAAATCTTCTCCATAAGATCTAATTTGATTCACTATTCCCATAAACCTAATGTAAAAAATCTTGCTTGTTGTAGCACATCCCATGCCTCTTTTGATTTTTTTGTTGCAACAAGTCTTGGAAAAATAGAATTGTGCACTGCTTGTTGGATGAAAAAAAGAACTTTTGAGTCTTTTTTTCAATTTTCCCTTAATTGATCTCTTTGGACTTGGGTCAAACCAAAAATATCTTGAGCATCAAATCGTTCTGTATAACCATTCTCCTCCAAATCCACAATTCATGTGAAAGAAACAAGGTTTTCATTTTAATGCTCCAAAAATAATAATTCTCACCTTTAAATATTAGTATTTGAGGTTGGGAAATATCAAGACAATTGTTGTTGTTGGCCATTTCTTTAAAACTTTGAGCACTCTTGCCAATAGCTTCAATCTGCACAATATTCACAAACAAATTTGATCTTTCCCACTACTGTGACCTGCTCTGATACCAAATGTAGAATTATGAGGAGACAATTATAGTAAAAAAAACACAAAAAACAATAAAAAGATTGAAGAAAAACATCGAAGATCTCAATGCTTGAGATTATTCCTTCTCATTCCTTCTCCATGCTTATTAAAAAACTAACACATTTGTATATAGCCTTTAGATTTCTACAAATTTGGAAATTGCTACAAATCATCTGCAACCAATTCTAATAATTTGAGGCAAATTCTCAGTGACCTTAATTTATGCTGCGAGCACTGACTAACCCTAATTTATCATGCAAACGCTCTAATCAAAATTTGTTGACAATGTAAGAGTCTGCCAACAATTACATATTACAATAATAGAAATTAAGCAATATATTTAGCATATGGAAGCTATGGAATTGGATCTGCCTTTCCTCTTGTGAGTGAAATGTTGTTAAGTGGAGCAACACCTAAAGAATCTCTATTTTCTGTGGGTGAAACTCATTCCTTTCTCGTTTCTCCTGCCCCTGTCTCTATTGCTTTCTCTATCGCTAGTCCCTCCTTTCCTCTTACTGCCCCCGTCTCTGTTGCTTTCTCTATCGTTGGTCCCTCCTTTCCTCCTGCTGCTTCCATGGCTCACTTTTCCATTGGTGGGTATAGATAGACAGGTTCCAAATCAATTCGGGCTACTTTATATATAGGTCTCGAATGGGAGAAAAGGATGATGGATTTTCCTTTTCCCACGCTGGTGTTTATAGACTAATAAGGTAAAAAATGGGTTATGGCACTTCCACTACGTAATAAAAAACTAGTAGCTCTCAAACAAGCTCTTGAACTGGTTCAAACACTTATGAGTAAACAACAATTGGTATTGCCCATACTTCTGATGGTTCTGGGGATCATGGATCTATGTCTGTATGAGGTGTTGGCTCACCATATGGCACAGGATCTGAATCCACTAGTGGCTCTCGATCTTGAATTGGATATTCTACTATCTTTTCCTTTGCCACTAATAGTGCAGATTCAACATTGAGTTTGATAGTCACATGCCATTGAGTTTGATAGACACAAATCATTTAATATCCAATTCCACATGACCCACGAAAATAGAGTCAATACGGAAGGAAAAGGCAACGGGGCAACCCTTAGAGATATATTAAAAAGTCAATAGCACTTGAAGTTGACTCAAAGGAATTTGACCTAGTTACATATTTACTAGCCACTAAGTAAGCAATTTCTTAAGTTTCGTGAGTAACAGTGACATTTTAACAAGGGGGACCGAGTTTATGAACCAGTCTCGGAAATATAAGCAAGGAGGGTGGGAGAAGAACTAGATCCATAGGGGTATAGGTGGATAGAGTAGCGTTGGTGGCTAAAGCATAGGTAGGTGCACTTAATTCATAAACAATTCATAGTGCAGTTCCTACACTTGATCTAGATGCATTTATTTGGGATCCAGGTTCATAGCCAATGAACCTTATTGCAATTATTATATTAAGTGGAATTAAAAATGTAAAGAGAAAAGGAAAAGCGCTATAAGGCTCGCTTTGAAAGAAATCTAGTTGATTGGATTTCTTAAGTTGATTCCACATTAAAATCTAATCAAGGAGCAAGAGTGGTAGTAAAGTAAGGGACATAGCCCAATTGAGCGAAGGTAAAGGCACCAAAGTGAGATGGAGATCATCTAGTTCCATTTGAGGAAGTGAAAGAATCACTAGAAGAACCTATTTCAATAGCACCCATTGATCTCATTTACTTAGTTGGAGAATAAGTTGCAGACTTAGTTGATTCATACTTAGTTGATGATGCTAATGATCTAGTTTGCGTTGTCTGAGCAATTGACAAATGTATTGAATAACTAATAGAAGTAGTTCCACCACCAATAGTTTCAACATCATCTAACCATGAGCATAAACTTATATCTTGAAATCCAACACTAGTAGATCCAGTTCTAGATGCAGATGCAGTTGATCCAACCAAAGAATTTGTTTAAATTCTAGCCAATCTCGCGACCCGCCAGATTCAGTTGCAATTCGTTCTCCAAATCTAGTAGACCTATCAAGTTTCTTGTGATCCCGCTTATGGGGCGAATATTATGGTTGCAGCCATAACCATTATATACATTCCACACAAAATATTTTCCTTGACCAAGCAATAAGGAGGATGGCTCACCTGACATGGGAAGGTGAGGAAGGCTGTTGGTTCGCTCGTCTCCTTCGTTTGGGGCCTCCTGACGTCACTTGAGTGCGTGCATACATAAATTCTGTTATTACATTATAATTAGGAATCTATTAAGGGTATCCCAACCCTTATAAATTGAACCCACCTACCTGAGCATAACTCGAGTAAGGATAACCTTACCTCCATTCCTTCCTTTTGAAAGAAGGAATCAAGCAAAAGGATAACCTTCCTTTTTCTATGCTCCTTGAAATCCTATAAAAATTCACACGGCCTCAAATAACCTTACCTCCCTCCCTTTCTTTTGAAATAAGGAAGAAATCAAAGAGATAACCTTCCCTTTGCTATGCTCCTTGAAAGCCTACAAAAATTCACATTGCTCTGTAGGACGATAGACATGGATATAACAAGTAAGCCCAGTTATCCCCTATCCTCTCCTTGTTCGGAAGTGGGGAATTCTTGTGCAGGGGAAAGAAAGGAATAGACAACATAGGGCTCAAAACCTAAAATATCATCGTTATGAGCAGTACGTTTCAACCAATTAAACTATTGATGCACAATCATTCTCAAATCCAATTAGACCTCTTGTCTATGTCTTTGGCTGATCATCACTAATTGAAATTCAAGTTATACTAGGACCAACTTTCTATTCTCCATAGTTCCCCATCCATCCTAGCTAACCCAAGCATTGGTGGGAAAAACCCTAGGCTAATAAGATTGAATAAATTGGGAAGCCATAATACGTTGCTTGGGTAAGTATGCGTAACCTGCAATTGATGGAATTAGCCAAATGTGATGATTTACCCGTGACTGAGAAATTAGAACCATACCATGTCTATGTTTATAGACTTGGAGGAAGAGGGCATTCAAGGACATGTATATCCTGATCTATTATTGTTGTTTTTGGGAATTACAATTCGACTGACAAGGCATAGACATACAAATAAAGTAATATTTGGGTAACTCATGAATTGAAGCTTGTAACCCATCCCTGAAGGTGGAACTACAACCCATGCTTATCTCTTCTATACACTTATATACATATAGATATATATCCACTGTTCCTATCAAGGTATGACTAACCAAACAATGAAGTGGAGTGGAAAGCATTCTCCCTATGTTCAAGGTAGAGCCTAACTAAACTAAGTGGTAAGGGGCACTTACTTTCCCATCATTACAACGATCATTGCAAGTCATTTCATTATTATTAATCAAGTACTGGGAGCTGATCCTTATTCAAGCACCAAAACTAATCCATAGCTGTGGTCCAACCATAAAATGCTTTGGGGAGTGAAACAAAAGTGTATGATGATTCCCCCAATCTTGTACTCACATAGTTGTGTATCGATGGAAGTCATTGCATATCACTCCACTGGATGATTAGGATTATTCTCGGGTGGAATACTAAAAGGGAAGGTGCTATCCATCATATGGATCCAGTCAACCCATATTTGATG
>JZKD02S2270460.1:3566-20112 GCA_000966675.3 Picea glauca | reverse complement strand
ACTTTTCTTTAGTCTCACATGCCTAGTTTTGGATTAGTCAACAACCCTAACTTGAAGTAATCATAAATTTGAACCTGTAATGTATAAAGATCTGAAAATGATACACAATGTTCTTTAGTGTGTTTTATGTAATTCCTCCAAGTGTCACTACTTGGAACCCCTCAGAAAAAGAGTTATAGCAAAAATGACATACCTTGCTGAATTCTGGATTATTCTAGAGAGAGACCTTGTAGAGCATGCCCCACACAAAATGTTTGATGAATTGATATAAAAATGTTACACATCATAATAAATATGGTACCCTAACCAACACATTTTTTCTCACTAAATTTGTATCTGTTATGAAGAAGTTATGAAGTATTTACCTGAAACACCTGATTTTGACTAGTTTCAGGATTGGCCACAAACCCTGTTTTCCACGGAGTGTAAATCCCAAAATACAACGACCCACAAGCTGAATGTTTTACTAAAGATACTTGGATATGTTTTCTCACTTGTATAGAAAGTTCAAGGTCTGAATCATTATAGAAAAAAAGTTATAGCGAAAATGGTGAGATGACCTGTAAATAACATACCTTAGAAAGCACCATTAAAATAATTTATCCTTCCTTGCCTTTCGGCCTTCTTTTCTTCACCTTCACTCAGAATTCCGGTTTAGATATCCTTGGTTACCTCAGACACATATAGATATTCAATATTCTCAAGTGTGTTNTACACCAAGAAGAAAGGGGACTATGAGTCCCTTCTTCCTCCAAGGGAGGGCTCTTGGACCCCCACTAGCTAGCTCTTCTTACAACAAAGAAAAATGAAAAATGATGAAAGAACTCCTTACAAATCCACTCAATGGGTGAGATGGATTGCCCAATGTAATAGTGCAAATATTCTCTTGAAAACGATGGAGTCCTCAAGAGAATAGAGGCAGCATAACATTACTTTGAATTCCTTGAAAAATGAGGTGCATCCATGGCCTTTTTATAGCATTCCTTTGAGCTATTGTTTAACTGCTTTGTAGTGTGAAAAGAGGCTAATTAGGGCATTTCTAGGTCTTTGACCAGCCATCCAGTTGAATCCAGTCCAAATTTGAGGGTCAAATCGGCTTGGGAGATGAACCATAAGTGGGTGGGAGGCTGACCACTCTCATAAATGCACCATTTAGTAGGTGCGCAAATTTTTGCGATAACAGTTGCACATCGTGCGCATGTGCGCAAATTTTGCGTTCTTGTTCCGCGCATGTGCGCGCGCGCCCAGTGTCTTCATAGTGCTCTTCAAGTTTTCACTACTTTGTATAGTTTTTTGACCCTTTTATGAATGTCTTGGTATTAATTCAGGTCCATGAATGACTTCATCATTGTTTGACGATGTTGAGTTCTTGTAACCATGTGCAGATGAAATTTTAGTGATAACAAATGCCCCTTGATGGATGAGGTTAGGAGCATACGTATAGCTGAAATCCATCAATGTTTCTTCTACTGAGAATGTTGTTGTAAGAGAGAGAAATAGTGGGATCGTCCAGAGTGATCCGTTGGAGGGAAAAAGGAACCGGTAGTACCTGATCTTCCATGAGGTGTGTAAAATAGAAAACTGTGGACAAACGAGGCGGGCATGCCCCATGCTCGTGTCATGTAACTCCAAAAAAGATGACTGAAGTGTTGGTGTAGACAACTACAACACCCTCAGGGGCGGTCATGATAAAGGAAGAAGACAATTATGCAGATGAGCATACTTTGAATAGTAGACAGTGATCGCGGGAGTAAGTATCACCGATTATGTAGGCATTGATAGCCCAACCAAGTTCATAGGTCTTCAGAAAATGAAAGAACTAACTGCAATAGTCACAAAGTAAGACCCACCATAACATGAGAAAGTGTTGGAATTGAATGTTATGGGGGTCAATGACAACAAGGAGCAATGGTGTTTCACCCTGTGCCGTCTGAGATCTCTCATTGAGTGGATAATGAGAATCAAGATACTGTCGCCCTTCTGGAAAACTGTGTTGATGTTGACAAAAAGGGGGACGAGACTCCCAGAAGAAAATGGCTTCATGAAATATACTAGGTGAGGTGAAGAAGTGGACAAGGTACATTTACGAAGTCAAGATGTGGGAAGACTCAAGACTGTCCTTGGTTGGAGTATGTGTGAGATAAAAAGTGGCCGCAACTGTTCAACGAGGTCGAGTGTCAGAGGGACGACAAGACCGGGGATAAGTTGTGCCAGAGGCAGGACAAGGTGAAAAAATTTAGAGGGTAGAGATAAGTGGCTTGTGGGGTACTCTGAAGATATGGACGATGCCAGTAAGGGTGGATGATAAGTAGTGCTCCAACCAAGGGTGACATGGGTTGCGGTTGGCCAAAAAAGGGAAGTAGGTTGCCCAAAGGTGACGACAAAAAGGTAATGTAACGACTGAAAATAAAGGAATTTGTACAATAAATAATGAATAATTGGGGGGAATTGTACAAATACAGAAGCGAGTGCCCCAGTGTGATATGGGTGGCCCGTGTAGGGAATAATTTGCTCAGAGAACTGATGAAGGGTGGGGGCCCCATTGGTGANCCACTCAATGGGTGAGATGGATTGCCCAATGTAATGGTGCAAATATGCTCTTGACAAGGATGGAGTCCTCAAGAGAATAGAGGCAGCATAACATTACTTTGAATTCCTTGAAAAACGAGGTGCATCCATGGCCTTTTTATAGCATTCCTTTGAGCTATTGTTTAACTGCTTTGTAGTGTGAAAAGAGGCTAATTAGGGCATTTCTAGGTCTTTGACCAGCCATCCAGTCGAATCCAGTCCAGATTTGAGGGTCAAATCGGCTTGGGAGATGAACCATAAGTGGGTGGGAGGCCGACCACTCTCATAAATGCGTCGTTTAGCAGGTGCACAAATTTTTGTGATAACAGTCGCGCATCGTGCGCCTGTGTGCGATTTCTGCATTCCTGTTCCATGCATGTGTGCGTGCCCCCAGTGTCTTCATAGCCCCCTTCAATTTTTCACTACTTTGTATAGTTTTTTGACCCTTTTATGAATGCCTTGGTATTAATTCAGGTCCATGGATGACTTCATCACTATTTGACGATGCTGATTTCTTGTAACCATGTGCGGACAAAATTTCAGTGATGACAAATGCCCCCTGATGTATGAGGTTAGGAGCATACGTATAGCCAAAATCCATCAATGTTTCTTCTACTGAGAATGTTGTTATAAGAGAGAGCAATAGTGGGATCATCCAGAGCGATCCATTGGAGGGAAAAAGGAACCGGTAGGACCCGATCTTCCATGAGGTGTGTAAAATAGAAAACTGTGTACAAACGAGGCGGGCATGCCCCATGCTCATGTCATGTAACTCCAAAAAAAAATGACTAAAGTGTTGGTGTAGGCAACTGCAGCGCCCTCGAGGGTGGTCATGATAAAGATAGAAGACAATTCTGCAGATGAACATACTCTGAATAGTAGGCAATGATCGCGGGAATAAGTATCACTGATTATGTGGGCTTTGATAGCCTAGCCAAGTTTAGAGGTATTCGACAAATGAAAGAACTAACTGCAATAGTCGCAAAGTAAGACCCACCGTAACATGAGAAAGTGTTGGCATTGAATGTTATGGGGGTCAACGACAGTAGGGAGAAATTGCGTTTCACCCTGTGTCGTCCGAGATCTCTCATTGAGTGGATAATGAGAACCAAGATACTGTCACCCTTCTGGAAAACTATGCTAATGTCGACAAAAAAAGGGGACGCGACTCCCAGAGGTAAATGGCTTCGTGAAATCTACTAGGTGAGGTGAGGAAGTGGAGGAGGTACATGGACGGAGTCAAGATGTGGGAAGACTCAAGACTACCCTTGGTTAGAGTACGTGTGAGATAAAAAGTGGCCGCAACTATTTCGACGAGGTTGAGTGTTAGGGGGACGACAATACTGGGGATAAGTTGTGCCAGAGGCAGGACAAGGTGAACAAATTCAGAGGGTAGAGGTAAGTGGCTTGTGGGGTACTCTGAAGATATGGATGATGCCAATAAGGGTGGATGATAAGTAGTGCTCCAACCAAGTGTGACATGGGTTGTGGTTGGCCAAAAAAGGGAAGTAGGTCGCCCAAAGGTGACGACAAAAAGGTAATGTAACGACTGAAAATAAAGGCGTTTGTACAATAAATAATGAATAACTGGGGGGAAGTGTACAAATATAGAAGTGGGTGCCCCAGCGTGAGATGGGTGGCCCATGGAGGGTGTAATTTTCTCGGAGAACTGATGAAGGGTTGGGGCCCCATTGGTGAGTTTCTGTATGAGGTAGGTGAAATGAAGGGAGATTTATAGATGGGTAAACAGATTGTGGATGAAATGGAGGGTTCATACTACTGCGGAGGTGCAACCCGACCATAGAACCATGGAGAGAGAATCTGGGAGTCCATTGGGAAAGCTAGCAAAATGAGGAGAATGAGTATGTGGTTGATTCATGACATGATGTAAGACTATCAGGACTCCCATCCCTAAAGGGTTTTTTTGAAAAATAGCATGAGTGTCAGAAGTGTCAAAAGGTGCTATGAATGGGACAACTCATGTGGGTAAGAATGCTACCGGGTGACAGTACTGAAGATGCAAATGGAGGTGTGGGTACTGCAGAGCCGGGAGTGGGGATCCTAGAGGCAAATGTCAGAGGGTGTGACTGGGAATGTAAGTGTGATATAGAGGGAAAGACTACATGCTAGTGCTGAGTATATACCTGAAGGGGTTGTGTTGATGTATGATGATCAAGTACCTGCACACATGAAAACCAAATACCCGACGTGAACAATATCTGAAGAGAATCGAAGATATGAGCATGTATTTGATAAGTGTGAATATGCGCAAGCGTACCTGATCAGGGTATGGAAAATGGTGCCTCGGGGGCTCATGATGAAAAGAGGCCTAGGGACTGTTGTGATGTAGATGGCGGGATGTTGATCCCATGGCTGAAGAAGGATCAAGAAATGGACACCGTGGGCTCCCAGAATGGTGAGCGGAAGTTTGGCAAACATGCCTATATATAGATATAGGGCCCACATTGCCACCTCATTTGTACTTGTTGCTATAGTGATTGGACGAGAAGCATTCAGAGGAGATTGTGAGATTCAGGGAGGACGAGGCATCCGATTGAGGATCCACGAGCATTAGGTTAGTGGTCTGATCATCTTGCATAGAATTAGGATTTCATTTTTTTGGCAGGGGCTGTATGGAGGGCCGTACAGAGGTGTTTAGGGGGTATGGCCCCCACATGCGTGGGAGATCCGGTAATAGGTGCACACACGTGCACGCCTGTCCACCGGATAGACGTGCATGGGAGCGCGGGTAAGGGGATTAAGGGTGCGTATGATGGGCACACCTGTCGGTTGAACAGGTGCGCACGTGTGCGTGCCTGTCGGTTGAACAGGTGCGCACATGTGCGCGCCTGTAGAGTGAACATGCACGCATGTGTAGTGAACAGGTGCACACTCATGCGCGCCTATGTAGTGAATAGGTGCGCATATGTGCGTGCCTATGAGGTGTACAGGCACGCATGTGTGCGTGCCTATGGGTGAAAAAAACGTGCCGTGGAGGCAAGGTTGACGGGTATAAAACGTGTCTTTTTGATGTGTTTGATTGTCCATGTGGCTGAATTAGGAAAGTTTTGTGTGGTGCAGGTGAGTTGTGTGCACGATGCCGATTGGATGGTGAGAGTGGGATTGGTCCTAGCTGCGAGACGTCGTGGCTATTGAGGATCCAGGCATATGTGTGACTTTGGCAGCCTATGGGCTGCTGAAGTTCTTTGAGTTCCCCTTGATATGGGCGCAGGAGTATCTCCTGCAGTTTCTTATCCAGATGTGGAGTCCGGACCTGCACTGCTTCATAGTGCGGGGAGAGTAGATTCCCTTCAGTGCGGTGAAGGACGTGTACTTTCTGACTGGGCTCCCATTTCAGGGAATGCCCCTACTGACNCCACTCAATGGGTGAGATGGATTGCCCAATGTAATGGTGCAAATATGCTCTTGACAAGGATGGAGTCCTCAAGAGAATAGAGGCAGCATAACATTACTTTGAATTCCTTGAAAAACGAGGTGCATCCATGGCCTTTTTATAGCATTCCTTTGAGCTATTGTTTAACTGCTTTGTAGTGTGAAAAGAGGCTAATTAGGGCATTTCTAGGTCTTTGACCAGCCATCTAGTCGAATCCAGTCCAGATTTGAGGGTCAAATCGGCTTGGGAGATGAACCATAAGTGGGTGGGAGGCCGACCACTCTCATAAATGCGTCGTTTAGCAGGTGCACAACTTTTTGTGATAACAGTCGCGCATCGTGCGCATGTGTGCGATTTCTGCGTTCCTGTTCCATGCATGTGTGCGTGCGCCCAATGTCTTCATAGCACCCTTCAATTTTTCACTACTTTGTATAGTTTTTTGACCCTTTTATGAATGCCTTGGTATTAATTCAGGTCCATGGATGACTTCATCACTTTTTGACGATGCTGAGTTCTTGTAACCATGTGCGGACAAAATTTCAGTGATAACAAATGCCCCCTGATGGATGAGGTTAGGAGCATACGTATAGCCAAAATCCATAAATGTTTCTTCTACTGAGAATGTTGTTATAAGAGAGAGCAATAGTGGGATCATCCAGAGCGATCCATTGGAGGGAAAAAGGAACCGGTAGGACCCGATCTTCCATGAGGTGTGTAAAATAGAAAACTGTGTACAAACGAGGCGGGCATGCCCCATGCTCATGTCATGTAACTCCAAAAAAAAATGACTAAAGTGTTGGTGTAGGCAACTGCAGCGCCCTCGAGGGTGGTCATGATAAAGATAGAAGACAATTCTGCAGATGAACATACTCTGAATAGTAGGCAATGATCGCGGGAATAAGTATCACTGATTATGTGGGCTTTGATAGCCTAGCCAAGTTTAGAGGTATTCGACAAATGAAAGAACTAACTGCAATAGTCGCAAAGTAAGACCCACCGTAACATGAGAAAGTGTTGGCATTGAATGTTATGGGGGTCAACGACAGTAGGGAGAAATTGCGTTTCACCCTGTGTCGTCCGAGATCTCTCATTGAGTGGATAATGAGAACCAAGATACTGTCACCCTTCTGGAAAACTATGCTAATGTCGACAAAAAAAGGGGACGCGACTCCCAGAGGTAAATGGCTTCGTGAAATCTACTAGGTGAGGTGAGGAAGTGGAGGAGGTACATGGACGGAGTCAAGATGTGGGAAGACTCAAGACTACCCTTGGTTAGAGTACGTGTGAGATAAAAAGTGGCCGCAACTATTTCGACGAGGTTGAGTGTTAGGGGGACGACAATACTGGGGATAAGTTGTGCCAGAGGCAGGACAAGGTGAACAAATTCAGAGGGTAGAGGTAAGTGGCTTGTGGGGTACTCTGAAGATATGGATGATGCCAATAAGGGTGGATGATAAGTAGTGCTCCAACCAAGTGTGACATGGGTTGTGGTTGGCCAAAAAAGGGAAGTAGGTCGCCCAAAGGTGACGACAAAAAGGTAATGTAACGACTGAAAATAAAGGCGTTTGTACAATAAATAATGAATAACTGGGGGGAAGTGTACAAATATAGAAGTGGGTGCCCCAGCGTGAGATGGGTGGCCCATGGAGGGTGTAATTTTCTCGGAGAACTGATGAAGGGTTGGGGCCCCATTGGTGAGTTTCTGTATGAGGTAGGTGAAATGAAGGGAGATTTATAGATGGGTAAACAGATTGTGGATGAAATGGAGGGTTCATACTACTGCGGAGGTGCAACCCGACCATAGAACCATGGAGAGAGAATCTGGGAGTCCATTGGGAAAGCTAGCAAAATGAGGAGAATGAGTATGTGGTTGATTCATGACATGATGTAAGACTATCAGGACTCCCATCCCTAAAGGGTTTTTTTGAAAAATAGCATGAGTGTCAGAAGTGTCAAAAGGTGCTATGAATGGGACAACTCATGTGGGTAAGAATGCTACCGGGTGACAGTACTGAAGATGCAAATGGAGGTGTGGGTACTGCAGAGCCGGGAGTGGGGATCCTAGAGGCAAATGTCAGAGGGTGTGACTGGGAATGTAAGTGTGATATAGAGGGAAAGACTACATGCTAGTGCTGAGTATATACCTGAAGGGGTTGTGTTGATGTATGATGATCAAGTACCTGCACACATGAAAACCAAATACCCGACGTGAACAATATCTGAAGAGAATCGAAGATATGAGCATGTATTTGATAAGTGTGAATATGCGCAAGCGTACCTGATCAGGGTATGGAAAATGGTGCCTCGGGGGCTCATGATGAAAAGAGGCCTAGGGACTGTTGTGATGTAGATGGCGGGATGTTGATCCCATGGCTGAAGAAGGATCAAGAAATGGACACCGTGGGCTCCCAGAATGGTGAGCGGAAGTTTGGCAAACATGCCTATATATAGATATAGGGCCCACATTGCCACCTCATTTGTACTTGTTGCTATAGTGATTGGACGAGAAGCATTCAGAGGAGATTGTGAGATTCAGGGAGGACGAGGCATCCGATTGAGGATCCACGAGCATTAGGTTAGTGGTCTGATCATCTTGCATAGAATTAGGATTTCATTTTTTTGGCAGGGGCTGTATGGAGGGCCGTACAGAGGTGTTTAGGGGGTATGGCCCCCACATGCGTGGGAGATCCGGTAATAGGTGCACACACGTGCACGCCTGTCCACCGGATAGACGTGCATGGGAGCGCGGGTAAGGGGATTAAGGGTGCGTATGATGGGCACACCTGTCGGTTGAACAGGTGCGCACGTGTGCGTGCCTGTCGGTTGAACAGGTGCGCACATGTGCGCGCCTGTAGAGTGAACATGCACGCATGTGTAGTGAACAGGTGCACACTCATGCGCGCCTATGTAGTGAATAGGTGCGCATATGTGCGTGCCTATGAGGTGTACAGGCACGCATGTGTGCGTGCCTATGGGTGAAAAAAACGTGCCGTGGAGGCAAGGTTGACGGGTATAAAACGTGTCTTTTTGATGTGTTTGATTGTCCATGTGGCTGAATTAGGAAAGTTTTGTGTGGTGCAGGTGAGTTGTGTGCACGATGCCGATTGGATGGTGAGAGTGGGATTGGTCCTAGCTGCGAGACGTCGTGGCTATTGAGGATCCAGGCATATGTGTGACTTTGGCAGCCTATGGGCTGCTGAAGTTCTTTGAGTTCCCCTTGATATGGGCGCAGGAGTATCTCCTGCAGTTTCTTATCCAGATGTGGAGTCCGGACCTGCACTGCTTCATAGTGCGGGGAGAGTAGATTCCCTTCAGTGCGGTGAAGGACGTGTACTTTCTGACTGGGCTCCCATTTCAGGGAATGCCCCTACTGACAGAGCCGGTGCTTCCTAGGGATACATCGCTCGTGACGGTGGGTTGAAGATATTGTTCGGGGCCGAACTATATGTCCGACACAATTGTGAGCATCAGGGTGATGGATGCCCTAACACATCGTTGTATAGAAACGATGATTGTGAGAGTGTATGGGTCACTGGCGATGCAGCAGATCAGTGGTGGCCAGCTGATGGTGATGGGGAGAGTGTTGGCCGATGAGCATTTCGCTTGGGGGCTTACGTTGCACTCGAGGATGGTGGGGTAGTTGGACCACTATCGGTCCACGGATACGGAGGAGTTCGCCTTCAGGTCCATCCTGGTGGCTTGGTTTCTGGAGAGGGTGCCGATGTTGCACCCTAGGATTCTATTGGGTGTGCTTGGGGCGCGAGAGCCGTGGCTGAGGCAGTGGTCGATCGTGTTGCTTCACCATAGTGGTGGAGAGGGTTGCCACTTCTTCACTACAGAGGTGGCACAGGTATGGTGGAAGATGCCGCAGGTGATACTACGGTACCCGTATGCCAGGGTTGACTTCCGGGATGATATGGACATGGTGCTACCTCCAGGGGAGGTGTTTGACCATCGAGGTATGTTGATTGATGATGTTGATATGTATGTTTTTGTGTTTTTTGAGATAGCATGCCTTATGTATATGATATAGATGCTGATACTATATTTTATTTGTTTGCATGTGCAGATGTGGCACCTCGCGGGCGCGAGGTGGATTTGCAGAGAGCGTCGGTTCGTCAGAAGCCGGAGAGACTACCGCGGGGAGAGAGATGGCGACATGAGGATGCCGCGGTGCGACCTGCTGAGCCAGAGAGGGCAGCGAGGAGATGTCGATTTGATGACCCTAGTGCTGGGCCATCACATGCTCCTTCGGCGGCTACCGGAGTGGATTTTGAGGACATACCCTGTCGTTTGGAGGTGGTGTTATAGGATGTGCTTGAGGGCATATGGTCTTGCATCCAGGATGAGGCTTTCCTGGAGTAGTGTGTGGGGGTGCCGCCACCATGGCGGGCCATAGTTCGACGAGAAGCAGTGGCTACTGCGATGAAGACCAGACGATTGCCGCCGGGGCAGGAGGGGCTGGTAGGGGGTGGACCACCACCGCCTAGGGCAGGTGGTGGTGGGCCGCCACCACCCGAGGGAGGAGCAGGCGGTGGTGCTTTAGAGGCACCATGAGTGGTGCTCGATGCATTGATGTATATATATTTTTTGTATATAGGATGGCGAGCCCATTTTGTACCAAGGTGCTTCATTGGCCTACGAATAGTTGTATTTTTGTATGTAAATAGTTGGATGATACTGTGGACCTTTTGATATATACATGAGTATACATTTTTGAGATCGATGTGGTGTTTACATGTGTTTTGTGAATGTTTTGATGATGTCTAATCTATATATGCGATGACAATTTGTGTGATATGTTTATGTATGTGTAGAGGTAGCTTGATGTGATATATGCCAGTCTAACACAATATTAGCTAGGTTATCCGTAATTTGATTCAATTGTCTTGGAATATGTGTAAATGTAATGGAATCAAAAGGTCGAGATAAAAGTCTAACCTCCAGGTATTTGCAAAAGAGGTAAGGATCACAGACATGGTACACATTGTTGAGATGGAGTACGACTAGTTGAGAGTCGAGGAAGACGCTAAGGTGACGAATACGATGATGTTGGGCATCGGCCAGGAGGCCAATGACGGTGGTGTATTCGAATTGGTTGTTGGTTTCTGAACCTAAACATATGCCGCTTGAATGGAGCATTTCATGTGAGGGGGTGTAGAGAGCCCAAGCAGCCGAAGCGAGATTTTGTGTCCAACGGCTGGCGCCGTCGGCGTAACCGATGTGGTAGGCTGGTGTAGGAAGCATCTGTCAATAGCACAAAGGATAGTTTATACGTGAGGGAGGGAAAAAGATTAAAAACGCTATAAAAGAAATAACCTAAAGTAGAATGACTACATTTAAGCGTAAAATTTCTTGAGATACAACCCGTTGACAGGTTCTTTGAGAGAGAGGCCTTTAGGGGAGGCCAAGATGTATGCGCCTTTGGTGAGGCAATGTTGGATAATGTATGGGCCATGCCAGAGTGACTCAAATTTGTCGTGGCCAAAGGTATCATGAGCGATATCGTAAGCTAGGATGAGGTCGCCTTCGCGAAATGAGCGAAGGTTGACATGGCGATCAAAGGTAACCTTGGATCATTTTTTAGCTGCCTCGTTGTTCTGTAAGGAAGATTGACGATCTTCATCCAGAGACTCCAAGTTCAGCAAGCGCTGCTCCATTGGATCAGTGTCGGGTAATAGCTCAATTGCGGTGCATAAGGTGGGAATTTCACACTCGATGGGAAGAGTGGCCTCAACCCCATGGACTAGATGAAATGGTGTGAAACCAGTAGCTGTTTTCACAGCTGTATGGTAATCCCATAGCATGGAAAATAACATATGATGCCAATTGGTTTTATGTTTATTAACCGTGCACTGTAACATGGTCTTAAGGACTTTGTTAACTGCTTCAACCTATCTGTTAGACTGAGGATAATATGGTGAGGCAAACTCGTGAGAGAATCCTAACTGAGATGAGAGTTCGATGAATATCTCATTCTCGAAGTTTTTCCCATGATCGTAAATGATTTGGAGGGGTACTCCAAAGCGGGATATGACGTGGTTAAAGAAAAAATGTGCTGCAGTGTCAGCGGTGTTGTTGAAGGTGGGCATAGATTCTGCCCATTTGGTGAAGTTATCAACGGCGACAACAATGTATTTGTGACCATTGCTGGAGGGGGGATTACAAGTCATGAAGTCAATGCCCCATTTACAAAAAGGGTCAGCAATGATGACGGGATGAAGAAGAGCGGGGGGAGCCCAGTATTTATTGGCGTAGAGATGACATTGCTCACATCGTTTCACGGCGTGAATGAAATCATGAAACAAGGTAGGCCAAAATTAACCGGCTCGGATAATCTTCTGAGCAGTGGATATGCCTGACAGATGGCCCCCACATGTGCCACTGTGTCAGTCGTTTAAAAATCTATCGGTTTTGTCAATAGTCAAGCATCGCTGAAGAATCGTGTCGAATCCCCGTCGGTATAGGATGTCTCCGATGAGGTGGTAGCGGGGGGCCTGATGTCAAATACGACGACGATTGTCTTGTGAACGATGGTTATTGAACTTTTGATTTTGGAGGTGGATGAGGAGGTCGCCGTACCAAGGATCATCTGAAGTGATGTAAAAGAGATGTTCGTCGGGAAAGTCGATGTTGACGAGGGTATTGGTGGTGTCAGAGGGGAGGGCCATGACAAGTTCAGCGAGAATGAGGGCCTTCTTACTCTTAGGTGTTGAGAATTTGAGGTCGTACTCCTGAAGGATAATGATCCATTGAGCAAATTTTCCGTTGACTTGTCGACGACTGAGCAAGTACTGCATAGGGTTGGAATCTGCGACGACCTTTGTTGTTCGAAGAAGAATGTAGTGGCGCAGTTTCTGGACTGCGAGGACGACTGCTAGAGCAAGTTTCTCTTCATGTTTATACTTCAAGGGTGGCCCTGAGAGGTTTTTACTAACATAATAAATGACATGCTCATGATTTTCATCACTTAGCTGGATGAGAACTCCTACTACTGATACAGCTGATGCTGATATGCAGAGGATATAGTCACGATTGTAGTCAGGTGCACTAATTAAAGGTGCATTTGAAATTGTTTTTTTAAGATCATCAAATGACTGTTGGGCATGGTCGTCCCAGTGAAATGGGATGTTGTGATGTAGTAAGCGAAGGAAACCATGTGCGCGTATGGCGTAATCTGGGACAAAGCGTCTAAGAAAGTTAGCTTTGCCCTGTAGGCTTTGAAGTTGACGTAAATTCCGGGGAGGTGGAATTTCGATGATTGCTTGGACTTTGAGGGGGTCCACGATAATACCGTTTTGGGAAACAATAAAGTCGAGGAGGCGCCCTGTGGTGACACAGAATACTCACTTGAGAGGATTCAAGTGGATGTTGTATTGATGACACCGTTGAAAGATGATTCGTAAATCATCAAGATGCTGGGTGCGTTTCTTGGATCGAGCTGTGAGGTTATCCAAGTAGGCGAGGATGATATGTGCCAGATCGTGAAAGATGTATGTCATGGCCCACTGGAAAGTTGCGCCGGCATTATTTAAGCCGAAAGGCATGACACAATATGAAAAAGTACCCCAAGGGGTAGTGAATGCGGTTTTATATTGACCGATTGGGTGAATTTGAATTTGATTATAACCAGAGAATCCATCCATAAAGGATAGAGCCTCGTGGCCTGCGCAGTTGTCGATAATTTGATCGATGAAAGGCGTGGGAAAGTTGTCTTTGGGAAACAAGTGATTGAGATCATGAAATTCAGTGAAAATGTGGATAGTGCCCTATTTTTTGTTAATGGGTACAGGGTTGGAAACCCATGAGGTATAAGCGATGGGGTAAATGAACCCGACAACGCGTAATTTGTCAATTTCAACTTTGATGGCCATAGCTTTGGATGGGTGTAGCGATCGTTGTTTGTGATGAACTGGTGTAATGTCGGGCCAGGTGTCGATGCGATGTTCAATGATGGAGGGATTAAGGCCAAGAATTTCCGTGTACGACCAAGCAAAAATATTCCAATATTCTTGGAATAGGGATTTATATGCGGTGATTTCCTGAGGAGTGCAAGCAACTCCAATAGTGATTTCTTCGATGATGTCATTTTTAATGAAAATGTCGATTTTAATGGTTGGGGAAATGTTGTCCATGTTGCCTTATTCAAAAGCATTAGGGGCAGGAATGGGGTGTTTGAACCAGTCGATAGGCCTTGATGGGATAAAATCCTTGGTTTTGACCGCATAAATGGGGTTTTGGTTAGGAGGCATGGAGGCTTCCTGTGGAGAGAAGAGTGAGCAGTGGTGTAGCGCATCCCAGGGGAGGTCTGGGTGGTTTAACTCTTCGAGGATTTCTTTGTCACATTGGAAGTGACGAGAATACAAGGGGTCTTGAGGAGTGATATCAGTGATGATGGTTGTGTGGTTGCCCCCTGGTGAAGAAGTAAGGGGAACAATGCTAGGAGATGGTGAGGGTTCACTCAACATAAACCATATATTAAAGTACTGAGGGGTACTCGTGGTAGTTGGGTGTAAAATGTACGTAGGGGAATGAGCAGGAGAGATGGGGGGATTGGGGGGTGTATCCTTAGATAAGTCATTTAAGAACCAGGGAGGTGTTGGAAAGGCCTCGGGTTCAGGAGAAATGACATGAAGATCCTCTAGCGATGAGGTAATGTCAATTATCGCCTCTGCGGGCCATGGAAGCAGGGTCAATTGGTGTTGCCTGTATTCAAGGATCATAGGACACTGGTATGTAAAATGAGCTAATGAATCACAGAGAGAGAAAGGGCATCTCATACGTTCATTGACTGAAGTGGTGACATACCGGATGTCAGTGATATTGGTGGAGGAGGATGTAGCAGGACTGGGGTTGCTCTGGAAGCTCTGGCATACTGCGGCTAATGTCTGCCGAAAGTGTGGTAGTGCTGAGAAATAGTGGGTATAATGGCTATATTCGGAACATATAGCACAAGCGAATTTGGTCCACAACCCTTTATTACTAGAAGGGGGGGTGGTAGTGGTAGGACTAGCTATAGTGGCAAGTGTTGGGGGAGTGTGATTGAGTGGAATCAAATTCCGTAACTCTGGTAGAGATGGGCAGTTGTTGGTTGGGTGTCCCTCTTTATCACATAGTGCGTAAGGTGGTGGGATGCGTGGAGGAAGCGGAGCTGTGGGATCCTTCTTCTTTCTCCTGCCCCCAACTATGGTAGGGGGGTTAGTAAGTGGGGGTGTGGTGGGAGAAAGTATGGGAATCGTCATGGGGATTCCTTATTTTTTGGGGGGAAGGGATGGTTGGGGGACCATCTCTGGTGGGTGTAAATACCAAACTGGGATTGCTAACACCATATTAGGTAGGGTGAGCATTGCGGCTACCTGAAAAGATTCGATACTTGGTGGAGGGTAAAAGAAGGGAATTTGGGTGATGGCTTGGGGAACTGTCTCCCAAACTGGGATATCTCCTTGGGGAGAGGTGGAATCGTGGACTGGTGGGGTGAACGAGTGTCCAGGAGGGTCTTGAGGGGGGGTTCTGCGATGAGTGGGACGTCAGATATGATAGAAGCCTCTGTAGGAGGAAGGGTATCCTCTGTGTGAGTTCCATTAGATGATAGGACACATACTTGATTGGAAGGATGAAGGAGTGGTGGTGCTCCATGGTACGTTCCTAACAAGGATGGATATTTAAAAATCCCAGGACCCATCTCGACGAGTGGGTATGCGTCGTGGCTTGTGTGGATGAGAGGAAGAATGTTATCGATGTTGGCAGATGGATTAGGCTTGTAATGTGAGACTTGGTCAATAGTAACGATCTTTCCATTGTGAGGAAACATCATTGTCCGAAAGATGGAAGATGCTACTGCCTTCATAGCGTACATGTAGCTACGACCGAACAGGATATTATAATCGAGTGGGGCATCGATAAATTCGATGTTGATGAGAATAGTCTTGCCCCCTAGTTCGACGGGGACATTTTGGAAGAGCCCTTCAGGAGACGATGGTCGTCCGTCATAAGCTTGTAAATTTATGGCAGAGGGTATGAGTTCGGGGGAACCAAGCTTCTGCCATACCGTTTTGGACATAATGCATGTAGATGCACCTTCATCGATGATACACCGATGACTTGATGTTCCGTATTTTTACTGGTATTTGAAAAGTGATCAAGGCAGGAAGACGAGGTTCTCCATTGTCAAGATCAAAGGTAATGAGTCGGGTATCTGTGAAGTCGACTGCCCCCAAGATGGAAAGTAATGATTTTCGCTGAGTAGGAAAAGTCTGGAGGACTTCCAAAACTGACATGGCAGCCGGGGATTGTGGTAAGTCATCTACCAAACTATAGTTATGAGCTTCCCTAGCCCGTGGGTTGTGGACATTCCTGCGCAATGGGATGCGAGGGATGCGAAGAGGTGGCTCGGTGGTAGGGTGAGGAATCACCAACAGGGGTCTCGTCGGTGTAGGGTTTGTCTCTAGAGGGATGGGAGGAGACTCAACGGGTGCATGATACTGACAATTACGTGTTTGCAGAAGGATTTCTTCCTCACTAGTGAGGAGAATTGTGCGATCTGCTGGATTGTTGGGGTTGAGGTATTGTCCCACCTGAGGTGGG
>JZKD02S2270438.1:25465-35528 GCA_000966675.3 Picea glauca | reverse complement strand
GGATTATGACTCATTGAACCCAGTTTCCAAGCATACAACCGAGAACAAACCTATCAAATGTCAAGCAATTAATGCCAAGTCACAAGGTGGCACCAATACACAGTGTGCCAAGCGAGAGCCCACGGAGGAGCTTAGTTTATGCACAACACTTAAAATATAATAAAAAATTATTGGGGCGATCACTCAACAAGCCTAATCTAAGCATATAACCAAGAGCTTAGCCATGAAAATCACATCGTATTCCAAATCATGAAACAACACCAGTACACAAGGCGATGAGGGAAATCCCATGGGGCGAATATCCAAGTTAAGCTCCGAGCTATCGGGTATCAAACAACATACACAGGAAGGAGCCGCACAGTCCTTTGGATGGGCAGATCCCCTTGTCTTCCTTACGCTAGAGACCAAGCGCCAAAGCCAAGGCCACGAAACCGTGCCTGGCATAACAAAAATAAATATACAGGGTTTTACACATAGGCCCAACTCGAAAACGATAAAAAAATAATAAAAAAATAATAATAATAAAAAAATGGGTGTGGTCTCATGGGTTTTGAACCCGCGACCGGTAGCCACACAACTCATCACAAAATCGGTGCCCAAGTAACAAAAAGCACCGAGCCACCAAAACGCAAGCCCACCAGGAGGACGAGCCTACCAAAGGAACTTTTGTTTGCTCAACGCGTTGCATTACGCGTCCATACAACCCCCCTCAAAAGCTAAAAAAAAATACTCAGCACAAGCAATCAGGCTTACCCAGGTCCGAAATAAACCAAAGAAACCAAAACTACTCCATGAAATCTGTTATCAACGCCTTGAGAAATGACCCGTGGTAAAGGAAATGCCGTGGGAAAGGTTTGATAGCCAATGCCCAAGCTATCAAGCACCAAAGCCCAGCGGCCAAGACCACGCGTCAACCAAACCAGTCTGTGCCCATAGTCATAATACAAACCACACAGAATCAGCGAAGGCACCAACCATAGAGCCCACACAACCAGAGGACTGTGCCATACGCAGCCAATACGCCTTCCCTCTACTGAGAGGATGACAAAAGAAAGAAAAAAAAGAAGCCAAAATGAAAGAGGCCGACCGCATTTTTAAAAGAAGGATTCGGGTAGGGTTTGGGGATGGGAAGGGCGGGATTAGGGTTCTGGCGATGAGAGCTAAGGGTTTAGATAAGGAGAGCGGGAGGAAACGAGGGCGGGGCACGTGGGCCTTTTGCATTCACGATGCCCGACTTTATTTAAAAAAAATTACTATTAAAAATTATTTTAATTTTTTTTTTTATGAATTATATTTTAATGTTATTTTAAATATTTTTTTTATTGTTTCTTTTAAATTTAATCGTTTAAATTTAGGTTTAAAATTTTAACTCTTTAAATTTTTTTTTTGTTAAATTTTTTAATTATTTAAAAATTAAAAAAAAAGAAAAAAAAGATATATATATATATATATATATATGAATTAATTATTAAAAGAAATTGAATAAAGAAGTATTTAAGAATTTTAACTTAATGAAAAATGATAAGGTTAATTTAATAATTAAGTAAATTAACATTATAAATTTATCATGTTAATAGTAGGTTTGAAACCTATGTCATTAATCATGTCATTAATGAATGTAATAGGGTTAAGTATAAATTTTAGAGGTCCATGGGTTTTGAACCCACGACCACCACCAAGTCCAAGTGCTTTGGGGAATAACCAAACCCCAACGCGCCACACATAGAGCTTAAAGGTTATTTATATTTATAAAGGTTAAAGGTCCTTGTAGAGTAGTGAGAGTTTGACGCATGTTGTGGGGAATAGTTAGGGTATTATAGGAGGTATGATAGAAAGCACTACATAGGGGATTTGATGCACTATGGCGAGTATGGTACAATGCTAGCGTAGCTACTAGGAGAGGGAGTTAGTAGTTCTTTTAGGTGAAGGCAACGAGCTTAGATGCTTAAAACCTTGACCTAGCCACTTCCCCTAAAGAGAGTAACGTCTGTTTACAGACAAGTTAAAAAAAACTTATGCCTAACCCTGTTTTCAAGTTTAAGTTGCGCAAATGTAAATTTCCCTAGACGCTCCCTGACAAACTTTGGTTGATGCAGATTCAAGTATACGGGATGGTTAGGATGAGAGGAAATTAAGTCAGAGGGGCATCGACGCAGAGACCGCCAACGCCACCACCACCATCGCCTGAAATAGCTCTCATTCTACGCTCTTTGGAGGCCATAAATGAGACTTTAAAGGGGCGTCAGCCAGTAGGGATCGAAGTGGAGCCCCCACCATTTGGAATGGGTAATCCTGAAGCATCGAGGGATTCAGAGGGAGGACCTCCACGCGAAGACATCACTAGAGAACTGCAGAAGATTAAACCTCCAGAGTTCATCGGGGGTCGTGCCAGTGAACGTGCAGAGGCATGGTTGGAAGGAATGATAAGATGTTTCGCCTTAAGAGACTATGCTTCCACATCAAAGGCGAAGATAACAATCTTTCAGTTAAGGGACAGTGCCTTGAATTGGTGGGGCAACCTGGAGAGGCAATTGCACCTTACCCCAGACACCGTCTCTTGGGAACTTTTTGAGGAGAGGTTCCGAAGGAAATATATACTAGCTTACTACGATGAACAACAGGTGGGAGAATTTCATGCTCTAGTACAGGGAAACAAGACCGTAGAAGAATACGAGATCAGGTTTATGGAATTGGTCAAATATGTTTCATACATGGATAATGATCAACGACAGGTAGAACACTTTGTCTATTGGTTAAACCCTAAGATAAGGGCTATGGTGCGGATGTGGGAACCGTCTTCGGTAGCGGAAGTAGTAGAAAATAAACGTTATGCTGAGGAACACATGAACTTAAATGGAGGTATGAGGTCGACCTTTCTGCATTGTCTTGGATTCGTGGGGAAGGCCCCTAGGACATTTTCCAGGGGAGGGAGCTCCAGGCCACCTTCATATGGTAATAGAGTCGCACCAAGGACAATCGCCACATGTATTTCAATGGCATCGAGTGCAACATCCCATTCATCACCAGCAACGCAGGCAGGTCCACGACCATCCTAGGGAGCAGCTGGTAGGGGCAGGGGTTCCAGGGGAAGAAACTCATTTCAGAGACTGTCACAAAGCAGTACACAAGTTCAATCTCGGGTTACATGTTGGGGATGTGGAGGACCCCATTACCAGCATGACTGCCCAGAGTTGCAAGCAGGATTTGTGCATAGAGAAGGAAAGACCCTGATGGGAAGAGCAAGTGGTAGCCACCAGATTTATGCAGCAGTTAATAATTGCCAGGCCGAACATCAATCCACGGTGGTGGAGTCCTCAGGTACGCTAAATAATATCAATGTTATAATTTTATTTGATTCTGGTACTACATATAGTTTCATTTCACCATCTACATTAGAAAAGAGTGGGTTGGCAGCCTACGAGCACGATGACTTTAAATAAGTCGAGATGGCTTCGGGGGAAAAACAAGCAGTAGGACCTAGCGTTGATAATTGTCTAGTAGACCTAGGAGTGTGTACTACCAGGTTGAAGGTATACATCACTGCTCTAGGGGCGTATGAACTAATCATTGGAATGGATTGATTAGAAGCCCATCGAGCTATGGTAGATTGTTTTGCAAAAAGGGTGCTTTGTGTTGACGACAAAGGAAGGCCAGTAGAGGTCCAGGGTGTATAGAGAAAGGTGTCTCTATGCTTTATCTCAACTATGAAGGTTAAGCGATGCATGAGGCAAGGGTGTCGACTTTATGTCGTTGAAGTAGTGAATGAAAGGAAATGACCCTCCTTGGATCAATACCCGGTATTGTCAGAATTTAAGGATGTTTTTCCGAATGAGTTGCCAGGATTACCTCCTGAGAGGGAGCTTGATTTTACTATTAAGATAAAAGCTGGTGCAGAACCAATTTCCAAGACTCCGTATAGGATGACAATGTCAAAACTTTGTGAGTTGCAGATGCAGTTGAAAGAGATACTTGACTTAGGGCTAATAAGGCCCAGTGTCTCACCTTGGGGTGCACCAGTAATCTTTGTGAAGAAGAAGGACGGTTCCTTACGACTATGTATATATTAAAGGGACTTGAACCATACTACAGTGAAAAATAGGTACCCAATGCCACGAATAGATGATCTCTTCGATCAGATGAAAGGAACAACGGTATTCTAAAAAATTGAATTGCGTTCGGGGTATCACCAGTTAAGGATTAAGGAAGGCGATATTCCTAAAACTACCTTTCGAACTCGGTTTCGACATTACGAGTTCATTGTAGTACCTTTCAGATTGACCAATGCGCTAGAAATATTCATGAGCCTCACGAATGGTGTATTCCGGAAATACTTAGATCGCTTTGTACAAGTCTTTCTAGATGATATCCTCATCTATTCCAAGAACGAAAGAGAACATGAGGAACACTTGCGAGTAGTGTTGTCCTGCCTTAGAGAGAACAAATTGTATGGGAAGTTGTCGAAGTGTTCCTTCTTCCAGAAAGAAATTCACTATTTAGGTCATATCATTTCCGGCGAAGGAATCTCTGTGGACCCATAAAAGGTAAAGGCCATTATGGAATGGCCAGTGCCGAAAAATTATCATGAGGTAAGAAGCTTCATGGGGCTAGCAGGTTATTATCGGAGGTTTGTGGAAGGGTTCTCTAAAATAGTGAAACCCATCACCACTTTGCAGCGCAAGGGGGTCAGGTATGAATGGACAAAAGAATGTGATAGTGCATTCATCGAGCTTAAGAGATTACTAACTAGTGCGCCAATTCTATGAGTGCCAGATATGGAAAATGAATTCATAGTCTGCACGGATGCCTCGAAGCAAGGGTTGGGGGTCGTGCTAATGCATGATGGAGGAGTGATGGATTATGCATCAAGGAAGTTGAAGAAGCACAAAGATATTTACACTACTCATGATTTAGAGTTGGCAGCTGTAATGCTAGCTCTGAAACTTTGGAGGCACTATCTAGTGGGGCGAAACTTTGAGCTCAAAACAAACCATCAAAGTTTAAAACATCTCTTCACTCAAAGGGATCTGAATGCCAGGAAAAGGCGATGGAGTGAGTTTATGAGTGAGTAGGATTTTGGTATTTCATACATCAAGGGAAAATAAAATGTGGTCGCGGATGCCTTGACTAGGAGACCACGTGTCTTCTCCTTGGTACCCTTAAAAGTCAATCTGAGGGAATGTGTGTTGACACAACTCCTTGGAGACAGTTGGTATTTAAAGGTTACTTCGAACCTCGAGAGTGGGAGGCAGTTAGATCCAAAGTATGATGGATATAGCCTGGAAGCGGATGGACTATTAAGATATCGGGGAAGGATGTACATCCCCGAAAGTGGGGATATTCGAAGCATCATACTAAAGGAAGCCCATAGAGGACTTTATTGTGCGCATCCAAGTGTGAAGAAAATGCACGCAGACATGAAGAAGCTCTTCTTCTGGGTAGGCATGAAGCGTGATGTAGTCCATTTCATTGCCAAGTGCCTAGAGTGCCAACAAGTGAAAGCCGACCACCATCACCCGACAAACCTCCTACATCCACATGATGTTCCTATGTCCAAGTGGGAAGTCATTTCTATGGATTTTGTTGTGGGGTTGCTGCTCACATCTCATAGACACAATGCCAATCTTGTGATAGTTGATAAGTTAACCAAGAGTGCTCATTTTATTCCGGTTAGAGACACTTACAATGTCACTGATGTGGCACATGTGTTTGTAAGAGAGGTCATCTGTTTGCACGGGATACCTAAGAAGATCATTTTAGATAGGGACTCCATATTCACTTCTAGGTTTTGGACAAGTTTGCAGTCAGTGTTGGGGACTCAGTTGAACTTAAGCACAACTTATCATCCTGAAACAGATGGGAAAACTGAGAGAGTAAATCAAGTCATGGAAGACATGCTTAGGATGTATGTCATGGATAATCAAACCCATTGGGAGAAGTACCTACCTTTGGTAGAGTTCGCCTACAATAACAATTTTCATAGCTCCATGGGAATGCCACCTTACGAAGCTCTGTATGGAAGGCCATGCAAAACACCGTTGAGTTGGGAGAGGTTAGAATACCAAGTAACAGTTGGGCTAGAATTGATTCAAGAGATGGAAGAACAGGTGATTCAGATTAGGTAGAGACTAAAAGAAGCACAGGATAGACATAAAAGTTATGCGGATGCACACGGGACTGACCAAATTTATAAAGTGGGAGATCAAGTTTTCATTCGTATCAGGCCTAGTAAGAGTACCATACGGTTCGGGAAGGGGACAAAGTTGTCACCTCGATTTATAGGACCGTTCAGAATCCAAGAGAAAATTGGACCCATTTCCTATCGTCTCGTACTGCCACCCCACTTGCGTAAAACTCATAATGTTTTTCATGTATTTGTTCTATGTCATTATATTGCTGACGAATCACATAAACTAAATTGGAAGGAATTGCAGGTATCGGACGCGGGAACCCTCAAAGTAGAACCGTTACGCATATTGGACCATAGAGTCCGATAGCTCAGGAACCGTCTGGTAGACCAAGTTAAGGTCCAGTGGGACAAGTATAATCCAGGATCTGCTACTTGGGAGGATGACAAGACATTATGACGAGATTATCCCTCACTTTTTTGACCACCTCGAGAATATGTTTCTCGAAGGTTGGGTGTATGTAACACCACCTTTTGACTTAGACAACTAGGATTACCTAAGGCCTAATCACCTTTATTTTCTATTCACAGTGAAACTATTAATGATACACTTGAAATTTTAAGATGTGGAAACATGTATGAATGTTTAAATGTTATTTGAATGATGATGGATATGATGCGATCTACTATGTGAATGTAAATTCTATGAATGTTTAAATGTTATTTGAATGACGATGGATATGATGCGATATACTATGTGAATGAGAATCCTATGAAGGTTTAAATGCTATTTGAATGATGATGGATATGATGCAATCTATTATGTAAATGATAATTCTATGAATGGGTAACGTTAATTGAATTAGGGGGATATTATGAGATCTATTTCTAACTTGAAAACTTTGATGTTAAATTTGTTGGTACGTGGATACTGAATTGAAATTATGGTTGTATGCAATTACATGATGATAATGCATAGATATGTATGAGTTTGTGTTATAGACTAATCTGCAGGTCAATGGGCTATGAAATAGCCAAGGGAAAATGGTAATGGAAGTGGATGTCATGACCACTGATCGAGAAACAATATGGTATGAATATTTGTATGTGAAATTATATTGGTTTGAATGCATTGCTATGATATGTGGACTAGTGCAGGATTTCAGGTGGTGAGACTGCCTAAAACCGAATAAACGATGACAAAAATCCCAACAACATGGTGCCACTGTATATTCCATTGTAGGGTGTGGACCCTAGTTCTATTAGGAGGGGTGGAGGCATTTCCCACCGTGTATCCTCTGAAACCTGGAGCCATGGGAGGATGGTGTTAGCTCACGCTCCCCTAGACGTGTGATGATGACTGTCAGTTGCCTGCTGGGGAAGCTTGGTCAAGATAGTGACACTTCCGTTTACGGGTTCTATTTGGAGTTAGGTCAATATAGTTGATGCTCCAAGATAGTCCAACAGAGGAAGGATAGGAATGGAAGATGGTAGTAAGTTAGGGAGGAATGATGAGTAGAAATAGTTGAGAGTGTATGGAGATTCGTCTTATGGTGTAATTTATTGTCTTTCCTTCTGAAAAGAAAATGTGTATATATGAATATTCATAATTACGTAACTAAACCACAATTGTCTAAATAAAATTGTTGAGCTAGATTATTGTAATTAAGTGAATTCACGAACATTTTATTGGTTTATTATCTTTTATAAAATGAATAGTCTTATTGATTGGATTGGATGCATACATAAATTACTATAAGGGAGATAATTATTGTTATTAGTACATGCATGAGACTTGTATATATTAACTACACACGCATTTCTTGTACATGTACACTAGTATGTATGAGTTTCCTTGACTTACTTACTAATAATGTCGGTTATTTAATGTGAATGTGTGAACCATGTGTCTTTTCCCTTGTATCAAAAATACCTTAACTTCGGGACGAAGTTTCCTAAAGGGTGGGTGTATGTAACAACCCTAAGTATTAATCAATTGTCATGGTTTAATTAATTGTTTAATGTATATTAGTTTAATTAATTAATTAATTAATAGACCTGGTTAAATATTTGTTGAATGTGAATTGGTTTAATTAACTAATTAATGAATTTAATGATTAAATATCTGTTTAATAAAATCTAGTTTAATAAATTATTAATTATTGTTTTGTATCGAATGATGGAACTAATAAAGAGAAGGGGATAAGGTGGTTGGCATTGAATGGAGGGATAAGGTGGGTGAGTCTTAATGAAAGGGAGAAGATGGTGAATCGGAGAGGGGAAAAGGAGGATATGAAGGGGAAAAACACTCGGGAGAAGGGGACTTTTGGGGGAGAGAGAGAATTATTTTTCATATTGGAGACTGTATTGGAGCATTTTTATTTTTTTGGGAGATTGGAAGACTGTATTACTGGTTTTTGGCTGGAGAAGCTTGTGTAGGACTGAGACAGGGGGCATATGTTACTGGGAGTTTTGGGCTTGGGGGCCAGGAATCCTTACAGAATCCTGGAGCTAGGGAGCCGGAAAGGCTCTGTTCCTAGCTAGTTGGGAGGTTAGACGGTTTTGGGCAGAGCATCAGGCAGAGTTGGAGGACAACAGTAGCATCAGTTAGAGGTATGTATTTTCATTATTCTGCTGTGTTATGTAATTTATGATGATCTACTCATAAATTTTAATTATGCTGAATGGTTATGAATGGTTATATGCTGAATAAGGAATTGTAAAGATGTTATTTTATTTTATATTTTGTTACTCATATATAATATTATATAATATATTGTATTATATGAGTTATAAAATATATCCTATATTATTATATAATATATTGTATTGTATGAGTTATAAAATATATACTATATTATATTATATAATATTAATATATAATATTTTATAACTAATATATAATATACTGATGATGATGATGATGATTAATGTCCACTAAGACCTAATTGGTCTATCGGACCTTAAGACAGTAAGGGATTACTTGTGATTCTTTAGAATTTTGTTTCTGTGCTCGAAAAGCATTAAGAGAAGCTTTCCAAGATCACCATACTTTTGTATATACACCATCCTCTTATATTATAATACATGGTATGAGTTATAATATATACTATATTATATAATATAGTATATTATATTTTATAACTCATATATACTATAATACATCATCATCTTATATTATAATATATTGTATGAGTTATAATATATATTATAGTATATTATATTTCATAACTAATATATTATTATTATATATTATATGTTGTAATGATTGTTTTTTGATAATATAATATAAGATGTTAAGATTATTTTTTGGATAAGATTGTGTGCAAGCTTTTGAAAGGTCATTTTGGATAAGATTATGTGTAAGCTTTTGAAATTTCTAAAGTTTCGAGTGGACATTTCATCCATCATCAAGGACAATCAAATTCGATCTAAGGTATTCCAAAAATATATGAAAAATTATTTATTAGGGGGAGGGAGCTATGCCCTCCCAAGTCTCCACCCATTTCAATTTTTTAATGTTTAAACATTTAATTTGATTTAATTTTTTATTTATAATTTGTTATGATTTTAATCAATAATTTTGTTTTTTAATTTTTAATTTGATTTTTATTCATTTAAGGATACTCTTTTATTTTATTTTTTTTATTTATTATTTATTTTAGTTTTAATTTTTTTTAGATTTAAATTATATTGAAACTTTTTAAATTTTTTTTTTTTTTAATATTTAAATTAGCATCTATCTTCTTCTTCTTCTTTTTTTTTAATTTATTGTTAAGTTTTTGATTTTTAAATTTTTATTATACTTTTGTTTCATATATTTTTTTTATGTTTATATAAATATTTTTTAAAACATCTATATTTTAGTTTTATTTTTCTGTTTTTTAATGTAATTTTTTTTATAATTTTTATTTTAGGTTATATATATATATATATATA
>JZKD02S2270427.1:8650-35528 GCA_000966675.3 Picea glauca | reverse complement strand
GCGAGGGGTGTAATGGCATGACCCAAATCATGGATTTGTTTTGCTCAATTAGGTTTTCCATCTCATTAAGGGTTAGTTTCCCCGTTGACTATGTTAGCACTCTGTAAATTTGTTTTGGCTGATAAACAAACGACAGAGGTAATTGCTTCAACCTACTTTACAGCTGAGGCACTAGCCTGCTCAACTCAGAGAGGGCTCTCTCGTGTCACTTGATATATCTATGGCAATCGGTGGCTAGATTTGGTTTGTTTTGGGGGGTTTTTATAAATTTGTTGGCCAAGAAGAGGAGGGACACTCAGGGCTATGGAGTCAAAATTCTGAAAATGAATGAAAACATTTAATGGCCAATAGAACTCTCCAGAGGATAAAGGCTAAATGAGGCAATGAATCTGAATTGTAAATAATATTTGCAGAGTGTAAGAGGAAAGGGGAAAAACAAGTAACTGCATCAGAGCATTAATAAAATGAATTCTGAATTAGTTAAGAAGAAATACACATAGTTTAAATTGTTTCAGTCGAGAGCATCAAGGGATGAATTCTAGGCCTTTAACTCTCCAATTTAAACAAAAGAAAAATGTATATGGAATAAAAGATCACAGGAAACACATACAATTACTGAGGAAAAAACTCATATCACCACCATTAGAATCTTTTCATAAAGACTTCAAAGCTGTTGCATATGTATTCAATTCAACTCCAGAATTTACAAAAGTCTTCATGCACAGATATATATAAAGCCATCCAACATAACACTTATATGAGACAACACAATTTATATTATGTATGATATTTTTCGAAAGAATAAAGAAATGACAATATGTAGAGAGAGGGGTGTAATGGCATGACCCAAATCATGTATTTGTTTTTCTCAATTAGGTTTTCCATCTAATTAAGGGTTAGTTTCCCCATTGACTATGTTAGCACTCTGTAAATTTGTTTTGGTTGATAAACAAACGACAGAGGTAACTGTTTCAACTTACTTTAGAGTTGAGGCACTAGCCTGCTCAAATCAGAGAGGGCTCTCTCATGTCACTTCATATATCTATGGCAATCGATGGCTAGATCTGGTTTGTTTTGGGGGGTTTTTATAAATTTGTTGGCCAAGAAGAGGAGGGACACTCAGGGCTATGGAGTCAAAATTCTGAAAATGAATGAAAACATTGAATGGCCAATAGAACTCTCCAGAGGATCAAGGCTAAATGAGGCAATGAATCTGAGTCGTAAATAATATTTGCAGAGTGTAAGAGGAAAGGGGAAAAACAAGTAACTGCATCAGAGCATTAATAAAATGAATTCTGAATTATTTGGGAAGAAATACACACAATTTAAATTGTTTCAGCCGAGAGCATCAAGGAATGAATTATGGGCCTTTAACTCTCCAATTTAAACAAAATAAAAATGTATATGGAATAAAAGATCACGGGAAACACATACAATGACTGAGGACAAAACTCATATCACCACCATTAGAATCTTTTCATAGAGACTTCAAAGCTGTTGCTTATGTATTCAATTCAGCCTCGGAATTTACAAAAGTCTTCCTGCACAGATGGCAGGCTCCTCTTTTCTCTATGCTTTTCATATCCTCAAGATAATACATATATAGGGGAATTACTTGTGGAATTCAAAACGTTTAGACTTCCCTATAATTCTAAAAATAGAGACAAGTTACAAAAAGTAGTGATTTATAACAACAATTATCTTATTTTAAAGGGACCGTTAGGAACAGGTCTGTCATATATGGGGCCCCTTTCTTCGATCGCTATCTATCCAAAATTTGTTGGAATGTACTTAATCCCACCTAAGAATTCATTTCATCTTGGTGATTTCCTCTTTCAAAGTATTCAACCAAGCAAGTTGATTTTCTCCAACACTCTCCATTGCCTCAGCTCTTATTTTTGCTCTCTGTCGTTTGCCTTGTTTCTTCTTTGTTGTCTTCTTGTATATTTCATCTGCGTGTTCATTTATGACTAGGTCCCTCATAACAGGGTTTAATCTGACCCCTGAATATAATTCAGTTACGGGCTTTGTATGAAATTTGGTTGCTAATATCTGTGCAACCCACCTTTCTTTCTCACTTATTGGTAAGCTTGACACATTAGTTGAGAACCCCGTTGTACTGGACACTGTTAGATTGACATTATCCATATCTTTCGACCTCACAGAGGCCACGATTTTGTCTCCCTTAATTTTACAGAACTCAAGAAATTGATCCAGCTCGACATTACTCCACTTATGCATGGGACGACGATTTCTAGAAATAGAATAACGCCACCCATACTTGAATATCGGTAGTTATCAAGTTCCAATCATTAATCACTGACAAGATTACTTGCAGGCACGTTGATTTACCATGCTCGGACAATCCATTTCAAATGATTATCCTTTGAGTTCGTTATCTGGTGGCGTTCCCCTGACATTGCATGGTCGTGAAGTACTCGAACGAGTGGCGTGCGGTGATTTGACCAGTCGTCACTTTCCCCTACACGAATCGTTGTTTTAACGTATTAGAACACGTGACATCAGGGCTTTTGCGAAAATGGTTTTAGGCAGATCGCCTTTCGCCCCGATGTACCTCTGAGGGCACCACGCGTCCACAACTGACACCATGGTGGTTTTCCATGACCCACCCTCGATCAGTTAAGTCTCGCACGGTTTCGTCACCTGATATGGGTCTCAACAGTTGATCTGGACTGACCCAATATCAAAGGTCAGTCCATAGGATTCCCTCCTTCGTGATCCCGCTATATTTGTCCATATCATCGCCATATATGACCTGAGACTTCAAATAACGCCATGTCTCTACACTGATTTAGTCACCTGCTAAATTTAAACTCAGATTTGAAGCATAATCGTCATGGTGATAACGTAGGCTCCAACTGCGGATGTTATCCTCCCTGTGAGGTAGCAAAGAAATGTAGAGCCGATGCCTTCTTCATTGGGATTCCGTCAAACATGTGTGGGAATCTTGTTTTGTCTTGGAGACTGAATCGTCAAATCTTAAAACCGACTTTTTATTGGATGGTGAAAAATTACTGCTAGGATCTAACTGTACATACTACTGGAAAACAATGCTTGATCAACAAGATTATTCACACAATCCTACCTACCCTAACTACAAAAAAAAAGGATCGTCAATCAAGTGAAATCATAATCCCAATGTAGCCATGACAACATTCTATCCATCGTTTGTTTATTTTGTACTTGCTTGTTCAAAAACCCTTCTGTTGACGATTCATTCAAGATTTTATCTATAAGTCCAATTCTAAAAAAAATTGAAGGGCCTAGATTGTTCAATTCTCCCAACAGGATCGCAAATGGATCTTCTAAGATATGCATAAAACAATCATTACATTTCACTTCTTCCACTGCATTTATGTTTTTAGGTGATTCAACTTGTTGACTTCTATCAAAAAACTGGCAAAATTTTTGAGAAGTTTGGTAGTAAATATTTCTTGAGTCATAAGGTAACCATGGCTGAAGAAACTTGTCTAATGTAGAAGGACTCACCTTTGATACAGACATTGATTTCTTGTAGTCCTCTATTATTGGTGAATTTTGATTATAAACCTTTTCCATATAATGTGTCTTGGATTCATGAATCATATGGAAGAATGTTTATTTTTCAAGAATCAAGACAGAAGAGTAAGCTTCCTCCATAAGTGTTCCCTCGCTGCTTGGAGTCTCCATAGGTGAAGTTTCAAAATCTCCATCCATGTCTAGGATTTTCCGAAATATGATCACTACGTCATTTTCAAGGGAAGAAAGGCAACCTTGAAATACTTTGTCTTGTTGGGAATGTTGTTGAACATATGCATTAGTTTTAGGAGAATAAAAAGGACCTTCAACAACAATTTCTTGATCAACTTCTTCTTTAATCTGATCGTTAAGCGCAGGTTACCACTCCGAATTTTCCAAGTAGTGATCCTTCAATGCATGTGAGTGTAGTTGGTGTTCTTCAATGATAACAACCTTTTCATGTAAAACAGTACTACCGTGAATATAGTCAGAACTCCATGTTTTCTTTGAAGTCTCATGATTTTCTCTTAACCATTTGTAGGAAGAAAAACATAAGGGAAGAAAGTTTTTATCCGTAAGTCCACTGCTTTCTTCACTTTCCACTTCATGCTTGGATATTTTCTGATTTGAAACCCTACTTTGTTTCAACAGATTGAATGAGGAAAAACACCATGGCGAGGTTTTGTTACCTGATTCAAAACCTTCTTCATTTTCTCCAGTGTTGTCGTAGGTACATTTCTTCATCTCTTTGGATTGTTGGAAATGCCCACTTTCATCTTTGTCTTCAACCAATGACTGCACTTCTGAATTTACAAGGTCTTCTATAAAACAAGGAATAGGGTCATCTAACGCCTGAGAAGAGTGCTCTGATATCTTGTCAATCTGTTCCGTTGGTTTTCTGTGACTTTACATCAGCGCAAATTCGCTCACTTCAACAATGATTTGAGAATTCTCTTTCAAAAATTTGAATGCAGCAAAGCACAAGGGTAGAGAATCCTCTTCAACTGATCCAATACTCTTCCCTTTGTAACTGTGATATGTAGGTCGATTTATCTCATTGTACTGCTAAAAAAGAAAGTCTTGATCATCACAATCCTTCTCATATTTTCCATATATAGGCAAATCAATTGTCTGTGCAATGTTATCTAATAAGAAAAAACTGGGAACATCAACCTGTTCTTCAACAAAATGATTTGTAAACTCATCCTCTTGACCGTCTGTAAACAAATACATAAAACGATCATCATTTTTCTTATCATGAGATGGATGAGCACCCCCTCTTTCAACAGGTGGAATATAATTTTTTTCAAAATCATTGGCATTGTAAACTGCAAGAGGACCTATGGTATTTTCAAATCTATGCTCAGGATCCCAATCAACCTCTTTCCTCTCATATTCAATTTCACATTCTTGGGAATTTGGTCCTTCATTTTGAATCTGTTTACATGCTTGGATGTTGTGCTAAATGTCCTGAGCGTCAAAGAACATTTGTTGTAAGGACTTGGATCTTATTTCCATAATAAGGAGAGACGAATCTGGATGGAGAGTAGTTGCATAATGGAGCATAGTAGTAGCTTCAGTGGGTCGAATTTCTTTGGGTAAATTTTGATAGATATTGGAAAAACTTCTGTTGAATACAGAAATAGTTTTATTGCCCTTCTTTTCCAAAACATAGAACTCTCTAAGATGTAGGTCCAAAGACTTCTTATTTCCCCAAAACTTTAAAAAGACATCTTTCAATTCCTCCCATGAGCTAATTGTCTCTGGCTGCAAATGTTTAAACCAATATTTTTTGGCTCCTTTCAATGATTGAGAGAAGGCCCTCATACAAACGTCATCATGTTCAATCTCAAACAAATATATAAAATGCTCAAACTCTTGGATGTGTTTTTCAGCTGAGATGTTATCAAGTTCCCCATCAAACATAGGTAGGTACTCATAGTGTTTTGGAGGAAAATTATGAAGGATGTGTGTTGGCACAAGGGAAGACCCAGGGTTCAATGCTACAACATCGCACCAACAAAACCTTAACTACCGGCCCTTTAGGAAACACCTGCGAAGAAGATGAAGTCTCACCCGAGGTAGAGGCAGGGGTGGTTGCAAGACTCAGGTGTCTACAACCTTAGCTGGGACACAGATCTGTGATTATGATACTTAATAGAGAACTTAGCACTATCAGTTCCTCAATATGCAATCAATATCTACTTCGTTGATGAAATATAACTTCACGGTATTCACATTGATCTAATGTATTTAAGCACTTTGCACAAACAGATGGATCAGATCCAGCAGAAGCAAGCACTAAGCACATTCATAGAGGTCGGATCTAACATTCATAGCACAAATCTTAAGAAGCTCTATATATCTATATCAAATCACTTAGCAAGAGAAGTTATAAACACATCAAGATAAGCACAAAGTGGAACAACATAGTTTTTACGTGGTTCACCCCCACCCTAGGGCTATGTCCACCAACTCTTCTTCTTTATTGTCTTTAGTCAAACAGTTATAATCACAGAGCCTCAAAACCCTACTTATTCTAGGACAGGAGATCTGTGCACCTCTCTAGATCCTCCTTCCTTGCGTTATAGCACAGAGCACTTCACAGTCTGTTACAATACCTTGCACCTAGCTCTGGAAGTCTCTCACAGTATGCACAAAGCATCTACAAACCATGTTTGCACGTAACACTTAGCTATATTGCATACACCACATAGATGCACCTCCACTTCTATCTAGCCTAAGAATCTATTTATATATTACAAAATAGGCCTAAACATGGGTAAACCCATGGGCTGACATCCCATTCCCATTTCATATTCCCCAAAACCCAAAAAGGACCCAAAAAGGGGCCGAGATCCCGTGATCTCCGCTTCGTCTTGTACTCCTCCTTTGACAATCTGTCGAAGTCCCAAAATAGGTCAACCTGACCAAGAATCTCCCAAAACTTGGTCAAGGGCCAATAGGCCCCCAACAGTCACCTGTGACTCATCCCGAGTCACTCTGTTCTGATCAGTTCTTCCTCGAATGCCTCGAGCTTCGCTTGAGCTTCTTCGATCTGTTGTTGTGCTACGACCTCTTTCTCAGTGAACTCTTGGATTATTGCATCATTCATTGGCCCTTCTAGGTGTTGTTCTATTGTGGTGACAACCTGTTCTATCTCTGCTCCTCAGCTTTCAACCTCTGTAAACAACTGATAGGCCTTAGCTTGCACAGGTTGGAGTCATTGAGTTACTTCCATAACTTTTCTCTGGATCATATGGATCTGTTATTGGATAGTGCATTTCTCTTGAGATCTCTTCATTCTATCTACAGCTGATAGGGCCTTCAACTACGCCTGTAGTGTGTTTGCATGTTGCTTAGCTTCCCTGAGCTGCGACTCCAATGCCTGCAATTATGGATTCTTGATGAGGTTCTCGTATGTTTGGGCACTGCAGTTACTCAGCTGCTTGCATTCCCTAGAAAGACCCTTCAATCTCTCAACTGCACTCATGACAGTTGCTTCCCTTTGGTCTCTTACGTCCTGCGAGGTCTCGGGCACAGTGCGTAGCTCCAAATCTGCTATGCACTACTGGAGTTATTGGATGGCTTCTACTAGTTGATTTACTTGCTTCATGACTTGATCCTCTGCCTTTATTTCTATGACTTTCACAGAGCGAAGTGCTCTGTTGACCGCTTTCTTTACTACAAGTTGCTCTACTAGCAACTGTTCCTTGCCTAGTTGCAGTTGTTCTTTTTCTTCATCCCACTTCACTTGGCAAGCAATATTTTCCCATTCTGCAACACTGCGTTGTTCAACAAGTACTCCCTGTACTTGTGTCAAATCTTGGGTGGTTTGCGTTGTTTCCTCTTGCACTTGTTGAAGGCGAGCTTCAACTGTATCATCTATTCGGTGGAGTTGAGTTGGATCATCTCCTAGTTCTGGTGTTCCTAATGACATAGGCACAATGGAGACTGTGCGGCTAGACTGTAGTGCTTGTTGTACTCCTTGGAGCTCAATTTCGATTCTATTGTACATTGCTTCCTTCTTAGCCTCTTGTTTCTCTGCTATCTCCAATGAAGCAGCATTTAGGGCCTCTATAATGAAATCAAAGTCATCTAAGGTGAGGATAGTCTGCATTTTGGTCATAGAAGCTTTTGACTTATTCTGAGAAGAAGGCTTTGGGGGGGGAAACCTTCCTTTTCTTCGAGGGGTCCTCCTCATCTCTAGGTGGTGTGACCTCGCCTTTCTTCTATTCAAATTCTGCGCCATCTATCTCTCCGCAATCACCTCCTTTCTCTGCTAAAATGGAAGCAGTCTTCACGGATGCACTGTCTAAATCCTGGACCTCTTCAATATTCTTTATCTTGCTAGGTCTGGGTGTATCCAGCGCAGTTTATGGACTGTCTATATCGGATATCTCTGCAGGGTTTGCTGGAATGAGGAGGTCCGCCGACCAGTCCTTGATGATCTCCTCCAATTCCTCCTCTGTTAGCTTATAATAAGATTGAAGTTGTTGTTTGTGCTCATCAGTGCGTGTTGTAATATAAATGAAATGGAAGTCCACGTTGAACTTCATCAAAGGTCGAAACCTGTGTAAAGTATTCGGAGTTATGTGAGGCGCACACTGTATGGCTACCTTCAACTAGTTATAGTATGTGTGGAACATGGCATTTGACTGCCATTTCTTATTCATGTCACTGGAGTACCACAATGTACTGAACTTTGTGGCCAAAGGTTCAAAGGGATTGATGTCCGGGAAGGTCACACCTTCCGGCATCTCCCAGGTGATGAAAGCGATCAAGATCGAAATCCAGTTGAAATGGAATTCGTATCCTTGATCTTGTGCTTCTCTGAAGTCAAGTTCTAACTGGTTCACCAGGTACTTCGCCCAATTCATTTGTAGGCCCTCTGCGCAGTTCCCTGCAAGGTGGACTACAAAACCAGTCACTTGGGTGGGTAGGTTCTTTCGTACTAACTTTCCTGTGATCAATTGATAGGCGAGGCGCACTACGCCACTCTGGATAGAAGATACCTTGTAGCCTTGTGTTCCCTTCTTGGCATCACAGTAGGTGTCCTTGATCCTTTGAGCTAGAGCGTGATCCATGGTCTTTCCGGGATATAAATCCTATGGGTCAGGGCCTTTCATACTAAGCCCGGTGATCCGATTGATCAACGTCGGATCCATTGTGATACAACGGTTTAACCACAAGTATTTTCCATGGTAACAGGGAAGCAACAACTTGACACATGCATTCACCTCTTGGTGTCTTCTGAAGTGAGGAATCTTCATGACATTGAGCAGGGTGGACTGCGCGAGGTTATGGGTCCATGACTGAGGGACAATCTTCGAATTATTTCCCTTTGTTATAGTCAGGTACTTATGCAAGGCGAGCATGTTGTAAAATTTCTGGTCTCCGAGGTTGAATTCGCTAAACTTCAATGCTGCGATCTTTTCTTGGTCTGTGCGAACTACGCGTATCCCCTTTGGGAGGTATGTATTGACCAAGGCATACTCAAAATCTCTGGGCACACTATCTCGATTTATTGCACCACTCAGAGGTGGTAGATAGGTGGGTAATATACTCAGAATCAACTTAGCATTCTCGAGATCATCCCTATGCTAAGTTCACTTCTCATTTGATGGTCGGGATGGTCCGGCTCGAGCAGTTGACGGAGAGGCTGGTATCCCTCTCGTGGATGATGCTTTTACACATGTGGATAATCCTCTCTCTGACATGACTCTTTCAGTCATCAGGTCAAGGAGTACTTATGTCACTGATCCTTTGACTACGTTGAGTTCCTCAAACATACGTGCTCGGGATTAATTAGATCGGGGTCAAATTAGCTTAGACACTGCACTAGAATAAACAACAAGAGTGCAATGATCATTGTATACAATTCACTTAGTCTGTGAGCTCAAACTCTTGGTTAGCAAAAGTGTTCTCGGTGCATGGTGCAATGGGATAAATAGGTAAGTTGACAATGGGTCTCTTGCACCAGGTATGAAGCCTTCATTAACTTTGTTCAGTCCGTTATGGCATGGTCCAACAGTCTGGTGTCGAGCCTTAAATGTCTTTCCACCCGCTCGGGGCGGCAGTCGAACGGTTATAATGTCCCCAATGGCTATATTGCTTCACCATGGCGAAGTGCCATGTGTCATTATTCTGATATTCCGGAGAAGATCCAATTTTGCAAATTTCCCTCCTGCGAAGTTCCCTCTGGAACTTTCTGGAACTTTTCAATCTTATCCCTCTTCTTACTTAGCTTTCTAGCCTTCTTTCCAGTGAGCTTTGTCTCGATATGTCTTTTTCCATTATGATTCTTATCTTCATTTGACATAGTCACTGCGCTCTGTTGAGATTATTTCCTAGGACTCAGGGGTAATACCTCATCTTTATATGGGATAGGTACTTTAGTCTCCTGTGGGTCTTCTAATGTTCTTGCAGCTTCGACATCTGGGTCTCTAGTGTTAAATAGCTTCGATCTGTTCTCTTGTTCTTCAATCAAGTGTGCGATCCTTCTGGTCATGAAATATTTTAACTCTTCCTTCTTCTGCTCTAACACTTCTTCCTCTTCCTTTCATCTGACTCGATCTCTATCAATCCAAGTTTTTCCTATTAACATGGTAAGTGGGGTGTTGTCTGCAATGAATTTAATAATCTCAAAATCTTCTTCTGTCGAAGTTCCATTTGCACTCATAGGTATCTGAGCAAGCCCTCCACATAGGTTTATCATCTTTCCTATGAATAACCCTATTCCTCATAATGAAGGAATCATAGCAGGCCTCCCTATAGCTTCCCAAGTTCTCTCTATCATGATATTCACATGTGTCTCTTCATCTAGAACACAGTCAATGTCGAAGTCTCCTATTATTGCTTTGATGCATTCTTTTTCTTTGAAGATCTCTGATAGGTTCATATGTTGGTGGTCATTCAAGGTTTCTTTCATCTGTAACAATACTTTCTTTGATTCTTTCTAGGATTCTGTTATTTATGGATCCGCCTTAGGGTTTTCTTGGTTCAGATTCATTCTTTCAAGCTTAACAATCATTCTAGGGCAATCCAACACTTCATGGTCCATAGCTTTGCAACAAAGATAGCTAGGTCCTCTTCCAGGGCATTCCTTAGCAAGATGTCATGGTCTTCTACAGACGTAACAGAGGGTTAATCCTCTCTTTCTTTTAAATGATCCCCAGATTCTCATGTATTGCGTGTTAAGATCATAGGAGCTAACCTACAAAATATTTTTTCTAGGATCCCGCATCCATTTTTTAGTCGACACATTCTTTCTATGCATAGGTATAACATATCTTTCACTATTCTTATTAGATCTACTCATATCAAGCCCTCTTTCATCTATTAGTGCCCTATTTTTCAAGCTAGGACAGAACCTATCAAACATACCTAGATCCATACTTTAGAAACAAAAATTTCCACTTATCTTACTTTTACAGAGCATATAGCTTGCAGATCTTACCTCTTTTAACTAGAAATTCTTACTTTTACCTTTCTTAGAGCACAGAGCTTTCAAATCTTGCTTCTTTCCTTCAGATTTGACCTCTTTTCTTCAGATCAGGCTTCTTTCTTTTAGCACAGAGTTTTATAAATCAAGTAGAATACTGTACACTAGAGAGACAGATCTATGCACAGAGATTTCACAACTTCGGGATGAATCTTTGCACAAAGCTTCTTCTTTCTCAGTTCCCAGCAATCACAGTTTCAGTCCCAGAAACGAAACCATTTGTTGGCACAGGGGCAGACCCAGGGTTCAACGCTACAACAATGCACCAACAAAACCCTAACTACTGGCCCTTTCATCAACACCTGCGAAGCAGATGAAGTCTCACTCGAGGTAGAGGCAGGGGTGGTAGCAAGACTCAGGTGTCTGCAACCTTAGCTGGGACACAGATCTACAATTATGATACTTAATAGAGCACTTAGCACCATCAGTTCCTCAATATGCAATCAATATCTACTTCACTGATGAAATAGAGCTTCGCAATATTTACATTGATCTAATGTATTTAAGCACTTAGCACAAACAGATGGATAAGATCTAGCAGAAGGAAGCATTAAGCACATGCATAGAGGTCAGATCTAACATTCATAGCACAAATATTAAGCAGATCTATCTATCTATATCAAATCACTTAGCAAGAGAAGTTATAAACGCATCAAGATAAGCACAAAGTGGAACAACACAGTGTTTACGTGGTTCACCCCCACCCTGGGCTATGTCCACCAACTCTTCTTCTTTATTGTCATCAGTCAATCGGTTACAAGCACGGAGCCTCAAAACCCTACTTCGCCTAGGACAGGAGATTTGCGCACCTCGCTAGATCCTCCTTCCTTGCATTACAGCACAAAGCACTTCACAGCCTGTTACAATACCTTGCACCTAGCTCTACAAGTCTCTCATAGTATGCACATAACATCTACAAACCATGCTTGCACGTAGCACTTAACTATCTTGTATACACCACATAGATGCACCACCACTTCTATATAGCCTAAGAATCTATTTATATATTACAAAATAGTCCTAAACATGGTTAAACCCATGGGCCAACATCCTATTCCCATTACATATTCCCAAAAACCCAAAAAGGACCCAAAAAGAGGTTGAGATCCCGTGATATCCGCTTTATCTTGTGCTCCTCCTTCGACAGGTTGTCGAAGTCCAAAAATAGGTCAACTCGGTCCCAAAACTTCGTCAAGGTCCAACAATGTGGGGTAACTTTAAGGGTCTATAACTATGTTGAGTTTTGCAGGGTGTTGGATCAAGTGCATGAGATGAAATATCAAACATGGTTTCATGAGGCTCATCAACTTGGTTGTGATCATCACGTAGCCTGGATGAAATTTCTTTATCAAAATGAGTGATAAACTAAGGGGGATTTCATGTAATTTTAAGAGGGGGATATATATTTTTTGTATTGTCATGGTCATTATTTGCATGAAGTAAACAAAGAAGAATTTGTCTATCATTTTCGAGAAAGGGCCATAGATAGCTTAAACAAATAGCAAAATGATTTGAAAAAAAATCCCATTTTGAGCATTTGTTTTCTTTCATAATGCCTTCTCATACCTCAGCCAAGGGGCATCATCTTTCAATGAATCTTCTTAACTGCATTTTTTATTCGAAATTTGAGTGGAATCGCCAATGATGTCTTGGGATCTGGAATCTGCATCCCCAGTGAAGTCGCCAGTGAAAATTGAAATTTTCTAGATTCTTCTACCAGTGGAATCACCTTCAAACTGATTTTTTGATGTGTGGAGTCACCAGAGTAGGAATACAGCCAATATGTTCCTAAGTGTCTATTGCTCTCAGACCTTAGAATTCAACCATGTCGTTCTTCCCAGATAAAAATTTTAAATTTCATCCCCGGCAACAACGCCAAAATGTTAGCACTCTGTAAATTTGTTTTGGCTGATAAACAAACGATAGAGGTAACTGTTTCAACCTACTTTAGAGCTGAGGCACTAGCCTGCTCAACTCAGAGAGGGCTCTCTCATGTCACTTGATAAATCTATGGAAATCGGTGGCTAGATTTGGTTTGTTTTGGGGGTTGTTTATAAAGTTGTTGGCCAAGAAGAGGGACACTCAGGGCTATGGAGTCAAAATTCTGAAAATGAATGAAAACATTGAATGGCCAATAGAACTCTCTAGAGGATAAAGGCTAAATGGGGCAATGAATCTGAGTTGTAAATAATATCTACAAAGTGTAACATGAAAGGGGGAAAACAAGTAACTGCATCAGAGCATTAATAAAATGAATTATGAATTAGTTAGGAAGAAATACACACAGTTTAAATTGTTTCAGCCGAGAGCATCAAGGGATGAATTCTGCGCCTTTAACTCTCCAATTTAAACAGAAGAAAAATGTATATGGAATAAAAGATCATAGGAAACACATGCAATGAGCGAATACAAAACTCATATCACCACCATTATAATCTTTTCATAGAGACTTCAAAGTTGTTGCATCTGTATTCAATCCAGCCCCAGAATTTACAAAAGTCTTCCTGCACATAGTGCAGGATCCTCTTTTCTCCATGCTTTTCATATCCTTGAGATAATACATATATAGGGGAATTACTTGTGGAATTCAAAACGTTTAAAGGGACCATTAGGAACAGGTCTATCATATATGGGCCCCTTTCTTCGATCGCCATTTGTCCAAAATTTGTTGGAATGCACTTAATCCCACCTGAGAATTCATTTCAGCTTGGCGATTTCCTCTTTCAAAGTATTCAACCAAGTGAGTTGATTTTCTCTGACGCTCTCCATCGTCTCAGCTATGATTTATGATCTCTGTCGTTTTCTCCATTTCTTCTTCCCTGTCTTCTTGTAGATTTCATTTGTGTGTTCATTTATGACTAGGTCCCTCATAATAGGGTTTAATCTGACCCCCGACTCTGATTCAATTATGGGCTCTGTATGAAATTTGGTTGCTAATATCTGCACAACCCACCTTTATTTCTCACTTATTGGTAAGCTTGAAACATTAATTGAGAACCCCGTTGTACTGGACACTATTTGATTGACGTTATCCATATCTTCCAACCTCATAGAGGCCATGATTTTGTCTCCCTTAATTTTACGTAACTCAAGAAATCGATCCAGCTCGAGATTACTCCACTTATGCATGGGACGACGATTTATGGAAACAAGATAACGCCACCCATACTTGAATATCAGTAGTTATCAAGTTCAAATCATTAATCATTGACAAGATTACTTGCAGGCACGTTGATTTACCATGCTTGGCCAATCAATTTCAAACGATTAGCCTTTGAGTTCATTATCTGGCAGTTTTCCCATGACATTGTACAGTCGTGAAGTACCCGAACGAGTGGCGTGCGGTGATTTGACCAGTCGTCGCCTTCCCCTACATGAATCATTGATTTGACGTAGTAGAACACATGACATCGGGGATTTTGCAAAAATGGTTTTAGGAATACTTCCTTTCGCCCCAATGTATCTCTAAGGGAGCCACGCGTCCACGACTGACACCATGGTGGTTTTCCCCGGCCCACCCTCGATCAGTTAAGTCTCGCGTTGTTTTGTCGCCCGATATGGGTCTCAACCGTTGATCCGAGCTGCCCCAAGATCAATGGTCCATAGGATTCCCTCCTTCACGCTCCCACTATATTTTTCCATATCACCACCATATATGACCCAAGCCTTCAAATAACGCCATGTCTCTACACTGATTTAGTCACCTGCTAAATTTAAACTCATATTTGAAGCATGATCGTCATGGTGATAACATAGGCTCCAACTAGGGATGTTATCCTCCCTGTGAGGTAGAAAATAACTGTAGACCCGGTGCCTTCTCCATTGGGATGCCTTCAAACATGTGTGGGCATCCTGTTTTTTCTTGGACACTGAATCGTCAAATCTTAAAACTGACTTTTTATTGGATGCTGAAAAATTACTGCTAGGATCTAACTGTACATACTACTGGAAAACAATGCTTGATCAACAAGCTTATTCACACACTCCTACCTACCCTAACTACTAAAAAAGGAATGTCAATCACGTGAAATCATAATCCCAATGTAGCCATGAAAACATTCTATCCACTGTTTGTTTCTTTTGTACTTGCTTGTTCAAAAACCCTTTTGTTGGCGATTCATTAAGGATTTTATCTATAAGTCCAATTCTAAAAAAATTTGAAGGGCCTAGATTGTTCAATTCTCCTAACAGGATCGCAAATGGATCTTCTAAGATATGCATAAAACAATCATTACATTTCACTTCTTCCACTGCATTTATGTTTTCAGGTGATTCAACTTGTTGACTTCTATCAAAAAACTGGCAAAATTTTTGAGAAGTTTGGTAGTAAATATTTCTTGAGTCATAAGGTAACCATGGCTGGAGAAACCCGTCTGATGTAGAAGGACTCACCTTTGATACAGACATTGATTTGTTGTAGTCCTCTATTATTGGTGAATTTTGATTATAAACCTTTTCCATATAATGTGTCTTGGGATCATGAATCATATGGAAGAATGTTTCTTTTTCAGGAATCATGACAGAAGAGTAATCTTCCTTCATAAGTGTTCCCTTGCTGCTTGGAGTCTCCATAGGTGAAGTTTCAAAATCTCCATCCATGTCTAGTCTTTTCAGAAATAGGATCACTACGTCATTTTCAAGGGAAGAAAGGCAACCTTGAAATACTTTGTCTTGCTGGGAATGTTGTTGAACATCTGCATTAGTTTTAGGAAAGAAAAACGACCTTCAACAACAATTTCTTGATCAAATTCTTCTTTAATTTGATGGTTAAGCGCAGGTTGCCACTCCAAATTTTCCAAGTAGTGATCCTTCAATGCATGTGAGTGTAGTTGGTGTTCTTCAATGATAACAACCTTTTCATGTAAAATAGTACTACCGTGAATATAGTCAGAACTCCCTATTTTATCCGAAGTCTCATGATTTTTTCTTAACCATTCGAAGGAAGAAAAACATAAGTGAAGAAAGTTTTTATCCGTAAGTCCACTGCTTTCTTCACTTTCCACTTCATGCTTGGATATTTTCTTATTTGAAATGCTACTTTGTTTCAACAGTTTGAATGAGGAAAAACACAATGGCGGGGTTCTATTACCTGATTCAAAACCTTCTTCATTTTCTCCAGTGTCGTCATAGGTACATTTCTCCATCTCTTTGGATTGTTGGACATGCCTACTTTCGTCTTTGTCTTCGACCAATGACTGCACTTCTGAATTTACAAGGTATTCTATAAAACAAGGAATAGGGTCATCTAACACCTCAAAAGAGTGCTCCAATATCTTGTCAATCCATTATGTTAGTTTGGTGTGACTTTGCATCAGCACAAATTCACTTACTTCAACAATGATTTGAGAATTCGCTTTCAAAAATTTGAATGCAGCAAAGCACAAGGGTAGAGAATTTTCTTCGGCTGATCCAATACTCTGCCCTTTGTAACTGTGATATGTAGGTCCATTTATCTCACTATATTGCTGAAAAAGAAAGTCTTGATCATCACAATCCTTCTCATATTCATCATATACAGGCAAATCAATTGTTTTTGCGATGTCATCTAATAAGAACAAACTGGGAACATCAACCTGTTCTTCAACAAAATGATTTGTAAACTCGTCCTCTTGACCATCTGTAAACGAATACATAAAACGATCATCCTTTTTCTTATCATGAGATGGATGAGCACCCCCTCTTTCAACAGGTGGAATATAATTTTTTTCAGAATCATTGGCGTTGTAAACTGCAAGAGGACCTATGGTATTTTCAAATCTATGCTCAGGATCCCAATCAACCTCTTTCCTCTCATATTCACTTTCAAATTCTTGGGCATTTGGTCCTTCATTTTGAATCTGTTCACATACTTGGATGTTGTGTTGAATGTCATGAGCATCATAGAACATTTGATGTAAGGACTTGGATCTTCTTTCCATAAGAAGGAGAGACAAATCTGGATGGAGAGTAGCTGCATAATGGAGGATAGTAGCAGCTTCAGTGGGTCGAATTTCTTTGGGTAAATTTTGATAGATACTGGAAAACCTTCTGCTGAATACAGAAATAGTTTCATTGTCCTGCTTTTCCAGAGCATAGAACTCTCTAAGTTGTAGGTCCAAAGACTTCTTATTTCCCCAAAACTTTAAAAAGACATCTTTCAATTCCTCCCATGAGCTAATTGTCTCTGGCTGCAAATGTTTAAACCAGTCTTTTGTGTCTCCTTTCAATGATTGAGAGAAGGTCCTCATACAAATGTCATCATGTTCAATCTCAAACAAATCTATAAAATGCTCAAACCCTTGGATGTGTTTTTCAGCTGAGATGTTATCAGGTTCCCCATCAAACATAGTTAGGTCTTCATAGTGTTTTGGAGGAAAATTATGAAGGATGTAGGGTAACTTTAATGGTTTGTATCTATGATGAGTCTTGGAGGGTGTTGGATCAAGTGCAGGAGATGAAATATCAACCCTAGTTTCATGAGGCTCGTCAACTTGGTTGTGATCATCACGTAGCCCAGATGAAATTTCTTTATCAAAATGAGTGATAAACTAAGGGGACATTCATGTAATTTTAAGAGGGGGATATATATGTTCTGGATTGTCATGGTCATTTTTTGCATGCAGTAAACAAAGAAGAATTTGTCTAGCATTTTCGAGAAAGGACCAGAGACAGCTTATAACAAATAGCAAAATGATTTGAAAAAAATCCCATTTTGAGCATTTGTTTTCTTTCATAATGCCTTCTCATACCTCAGCCAAGGGGCATCATCTTTCAGTGAATATTATGAACTGAATTATGTATTCTAAATTTGAGTGGAGTCGCCAATGACGTCTTGGGATCTGGATTCTACATCCCCAATGGAGTCGCCAGTGAAAATTGAAATTTTCTGGATTCTTCTACCAGTGGAATCACCTTCAAACTGATTTTTTTATGTGTGGAGTCGCCAAAGCAAGAATACAGCCAATATGTGCCTAAGTGTCTGTGGCTCTCAAACCTTAGAATTCAACCATGTCATTCTTCCTAGGGAAAATTTTTAAATTTCATCCCCAACAATGGTGCCAAAATGTTAGCACTCTGTAAATTTGTTTTGGCTGACAAACAAACGATATAGGTGATTGTTTCAACATACTTTAGAGTTGATGCACTAGCCTACTCAACTCAGAGAGGGATCTCTCATGTCACTTGATATATATATGGAAATTGGTGGCTAGATTTGGTTTGTTTTGGGGGGGGGTTTATAAATTTGTTGGCCAAGAAGAGGAGGGACACTCAGGGCTATGGAGTCAAAATTCTGAAAATGAATGAAAACATTGAATGGCCAATAGAACTCTCCAGAGGATAAAGGATAAATGAGGCAATGAATCTGAATAATATTTGCAGAGTGTAAGAGGAAAGGGGAAAAACAAGTAACTGCATCATAGCATTAATAAAATGAATTCTGAATTAGTTAGGAAGAAATACACACAGTTTAAATTGTTTCAGCTGAGAGCATCAAGGGATGAATTCTGGGCCTTTAACTCTCCAATTTAAACAAAAGAAAAATGTATATGGAATAAAAGATCACATGAAACAAATACAATGAGTGAAGACAATACTCATATCACCACTATTAGAATCTTTTCATAGAGACTTCAAAGCTGTTGCATATGTATTCAATTCAGCCCCAAAATTTACAAAAGTCTTCCTGCACAAAGGGTAGTCTCCTCTTTTCTCCATGTTTTTCATATTCTCGAGATAATACATATATAGGGGAATTACTTGTGGAATTCAAAACGTTTAGACTACCCCATAATTCTAAAAATAGAGACAAGTTACAAAAAGGAGTGATTTATAACAACAGTTATATTATTTTAAAGGGATTGTTAGGAACAGGTCTGTCATATCTGGGGCCCATTTCTTCGACCACCATCTGTCCAAAAATTGTTGGAATGTACTTAATCCCACCTGAGAATTCATTTCAGCTTGGCAATTTCCTCTTTCAGAGTATTCAACCAAGCCAGTTGATTTTCTCTGACGCTCTTCATCGCCTCAACTCTGATTTATGCTCTCTATCATTTTCTTCGTTTCTTCTTCGTTGTCTGCTTGTAGATTTCATCTGTGTGTTCATTTATGACTAGGTCCCTCATAACATGGTTTAATCTGACCCCCGAATCTGATTCAATTGTGGGCTCTGTATGAAATTTGGTTGCTAATATCTACGCAACCCACCTTTCTTTCTCACTTATTGGTAAGCTTGACACATTAGTTGAGAACCCTGTTTTACTGGACACTGTTCGATTGAAGTTATCCATATCTTCCGACCTCGCAGAGGCCACGATTTTGTCTCCCTTAATTTTACAGTTTTCAAGAAATTGATCCAACTCGAGATCACTCCACTTATGCATGGGACAACGATTTTTGGAAACAGAATAACGCCACCCATAATTGAATATCGATAGTTATCAAGTTCAAATCATTAATCACTGAAAATATTACTTGCAGGCATGTTTATTTACCATGCTCGGCCAATCCATTTCAAATGATTAGCCTTTGAGTTCGTTATCTAGTGGCGTTCCCCTGAAATTGCACGGTCGTGAAGTACCTGAACGAGTGGTGTGCGACGATTTTTCCATCCGTCGCCTTCCCCTACACAAATCGTTGATTTGACATATTAGAACACGTGACATCGAGGCTTTTGCAAAAATGGTTTTAGGTAGACCGCCTTTCACCCTGATGTACCTCTGAGGGCGCCACGCATCCACTACTGGCAACATGGTGGTTTTACCCAACCCACCCTTGATCAGTTAAGTCATGCATTGTTTCGTCGCCTCATATGAGTCTCAATCGTTGATTCGAGTTGCCCCAATATCAACGGTCCATAGGATTCCCTCCTTCGTGCTCCAGCTATATTTGTCCATATCGCTGCCATATATGACTTGAGCCTTCAAATAACTCCATGTCTCTACACTGATTTAGTCACCTACTAAATTTAAACTCAGATTTGAAGCATGATCGTCATGGTGATAACAAACTCTACTCTCAATCATATGCTTCTTACTCATAGAATTTTCTTAGAGACCTTGTTGTACATCTCACTAGATTCTCTTGATGTGTTGATTATTGGTCTTTGATATGCAAATTCAACTTCTCCCCAATTTGTGAGTACATTGCACAATGTAAGGAGAATTTCTTTAGATTCCACCTCTCAATTTCCACACACTCAACATAACATTCCTCCCACATTTCCTTGGGATATTCCCATATTAACCGATGTGAGTTGGTTTTTGTGTGTGTTATCAGTTGTTTTTCACACCATAAGATGTTAAGCTTCAAGTCATTTTGTACATTGACACTACAAGGAAAACACTAATTAGAATGGTTTTTAGTGGAGGTTTTCAACATTACGAGATTGTGTGAAATTACCAAAAACATCTCTACAAAAACCTCCTATAATCTGCCCATATCCCTTTGTGACCATGTTCAAGGAGGAGAGGCATTGTTTTCATCTTTTCTATTGAATTAACCCTTATGGAGACTTCATTAGGTTATTCCTTTTGAATTGTCCCTTGTTACATGGGTTGACAACCACACATAGCCTTCCTTTGAAAGTTTATTGATTCCAAACCAAAGGTACAACTCCCAAGCTATCAACCCTCTTTGGAAAAACACATTGGGCCCCTTCTAAAGATCAAATCTAATGGTGAACCAAAACCATAAAGAACTTTCAAAATAGCTACCTCGATTCCATCAGGACACTTTTGAAGTTCTAGCCTAATACACATCAAGCCACTTTAAAAGAACACAAACACACATCAATATGGACCATCAAGCCTCTTTTGAACATCAATACATTGGACTTAATCCAGAGATTATCCCAGTTTATCCTTTGAAGGAAACACATATGTTCCCAGACATTGCGCCATATTCAAACATTGTCCCATCTGCCCCATTTAAAAAATTGGTTATTGACCACTTTCAAATGTTCCTCCATGTGTAAATAATTTAAGCCATCAGGCCTTTTTGAATGAATCCATTGGCCATTATTGAAAGAACCACTACATAGGCCATAGATCCTCTTCAAAATAAGTTATTAGGTGCTTTCTAAAGATTCACCCAATCAACCATCGATCTTCTTTCAAATTTTCCACTTAAAAATAAAAAAAACTAGGGCATTAGGCCTCTTTGAAAGATCCACTGGGTCTCTTTCGAAGATGCACCCAACTGATGGAACTAGTCCATTACAGAAGTTTGAACGATCTTCCTTAAAAAATTCCTGATACATTATCGAACCATTTTAAAAGATATTATTTCTAATATACCTAATAGACCTCCAGGACATTTTGAAATATCTTCTTTTCAATATGTCCAATACACCATCGAGACCTTTTGAAAGATGGTCATCAACCAGTTTTGAAATATTTATTTGATAGGCCATCAACCCCCTTTCAAAGTTCTTCCCAACTTCAAAACACAATAAGGCATAGGACAAAGGCTTCATTCAAAGATAACACTTCAAATTACAACAAAAAGGGGCTTTCAACCCATTCAAATAATAATTTGAATCAAACAAAGGCTAACTAGCCTAAGTCAAAGGAACCCTTCAAAGTAAACAACCAAGGACCATAATGACTATAATTCAAAGTCAATACTTTGAATGTAAACAAGTGATCTTGTACCCAATCGAAGTAATACTTCCATCTTTCAATAGTGGCTAACTTACCACTTTGAAGTCACTACTTCAAATGTACAAAAGGGATTGGACTCGATGTTAGCCCCACGTGATTTAAATAATAACCAAACTTACAAGGTTCAAAGGCTCATTTGAAAGGCCTCACTTTGAATGCATCACAATGTGCCAAAGGAAATAACACAAATTTGAACACAAATACATTAGGTTAGTTAGAATTATAAAGGCATGTAACCTATTAATGTAACTATCGTGCATATAGGAAAGAAAAATATGTCACACAAGCCTTGAGAATTTTTTATGAGCATGAGCTAGGGTTTGGCAATCGCGGCCATAGCAAAGGGCAGCATGAGCACCAAAGGGGGGGGTAAGGGTACCCCCTCATACAAATAGGTAGTGGTGGACAGAGGGAAAGGGCCAAAAGGTGTAGTTTTCAAGACACCAATGACAGGCACCTCGAGATCAGACCCAGAAAATGGTCAGGAAAGGAACCAAGGCAAAAGCGAGTGCATGGAAGAAGATGCCAGAGAAACTCAGAGTGAGGCGCAAGACACAGCGAAGCCCAACGGGACAGAAGGGTGCAACCCGTGCAAACCCAAAACATAAATCATACCCAAGGTGATACTGGAGGATCCGCAAACGAAACTCTACAGGGACCAGATGAAGACGCATGTGCTAATCTGTAAGTTCATGGGTTTGTGGCCCACAGAAAGAACGTTGTGAAACTAGGTTAAATATCATTGGAATCCAAATGGAGAAGTGGAGCTCCACCTGGGCTCTAAAGGCTTCTTCACAGCAGTGTTCATGAACCTGGAGGATAGGGATAGAGTCTTTGAGGGAGGTCCATACTTCCATGCCTCAACGGGATTGTATATGCAGCCATGGAAGGAAAATTTCTCCCCGGGAAAAGAGACTTTCAAAAAGGTGTTGTTCTGGCTGTGTTTTATTCCTTACCCTTAGACTACTGGTTTCCCTCTACTTTCGAAGAAATATGAAACAAAATGGGGAAATATGTGATGACCTTAGAAGCCACCCTAAAAGGGAGGTATACATCTTACGCAAGAATCTGCATAGAGATGGATGTGTCTGGAGCACTCCCAGAAGCCATAAGTCTGGAATTTAGGGATGAGGAATGGATCCAAAACATAGATTACGAACAGATCCCCTTCAAATGTTGAAGATGCCATGAACATGGCCACCTGATCAGAGAATTCCCTCTTAATAAAAAATAGGAAGCGGAAAAACCCAAACCACAGCAAGATGAGGATGGGTTTATAAAACCAAACCCTAGAAGAAAAGCAAACAAAAAGCAGATTAAAACCCCCGAAAGACTCGAAATAAAATGAAAGGAAGGGAAAAAACCAATAAAGGGGCAGAATACGAAAAGGATTTGGAAAAAGCTCAAGAATTCAAAGAACAAGAAAAAAACAAGCCCACCGATCACCCAAGTAACAAGAAGGAACATGGGAGTTGTGCAACCTCGATGGATGGAGAAACCAAAGACGACAACACCCCCATGCAAGAAGTAGAGGGAGATGCGGAAATGACCCCGATTGAAGTAGGAACAGAAGATCCTGATCTGCAAGACCTTGTGGAAAAGGAAGGGATAGATCTCCCGAACATACTGGAGCAATGGAAAAGACAGGGAGTAGACAATGTACCAACAGAGAAACTTGAACGCATTCAGTACTTGCTTATCCTAAGGGAGGAAGCCAAAGATAGAGGACCAAAGCACACAAACGGGGAGATAGGACACCCAGGATTCAAAGCCAGTGAGGGACAACCACAGCTCTCACCCAAGCAGACGAGGAGGAAAAAAGGAAGGAAATCAAATAACGTAGCCCTACAGGAGCTTGGAGTGCTACTAATAAACTTGGGTAAGATCAAGAAACTCTTCCCCAAATCCCCCCCACATGTTTAAATGAAGGTTATATATGAGAGGCCTAAACAACCCGAGAAAGCAAAGAATCCTTAGAAATAGAATAAAGCAGGAACAACCGAATCTTTGTTTCATTCAAGAGACAAAATGCACTACAGACAGAATGGAGGCAATCAACAAACAACAATGGCGCAAGTACAATATGATGGCTATCGGAGGCCACCAAATGGCAGAAGGTATTCTCACCTTATGGAACCCACAAGTACTAAGCCTAATAGCAGCCAAAGTGATAGGCACACCCTTATGGTTCGCATGCAAATCATTGGAAACACAGAGGTGATTCTATGCACTAATGTGTATGGGCCCCAAGTGTCAGAGGAAAAGAGAGGAATGATACAAGACCTAGAAGACCTTAAAACCCAATCCAACAAGCTCCAATGGATCCTGGCAGGGGACTTCAACATCACCACATCACTTGCGGAGAAAAAATGAGGTACAAGACGATTGGATAGGGATGCGGAATAATTCTCAAAGTTCATATACATAGTGGAGATGGTAGACCTCAAAACTAATAATGGCCAGTTCACCTGGAACAATAAACGGATGAACCAGTATCAGGTAGCAACAAGACTCGATAGATTCCTAGTATCGGAGTCAACCATTATGTTGGGGCTAAACTTAGATTGCAACATCCTTCCCTGGGGGGGATCTGATCACTGGTCAGTGCAACTGGAAGCAGGTTTCCAAACCACACCAAAGAACAAACCCTTCATATTTGAGAAATTCTGGATTAAAAACACGACTTTCAAGGACAGAATCAAACAGTGGTGGAGGGAGGAGCAACCAGAGAAAGGGACAAGGATGTTCAAACTCTATAAGAAACTAAAGTACATCAAATATAAGCTCAAGGAGTGTAACAAGGACACTTTTGGGAATATAAACCAAGAGAAAAACAACATAGAAGAAAAAAATGAAAAAAACTCCAGGAAACCTGCATCTCGGAGGGCTATACAGAGGATCGAAAAAAGGAAGAGATCCAGATGACCTAGGAATGGGAAGCTTGATGCCAGCAGGAAGAAACACTTTGGTGACAAAATTCCCGTATCAGATGGCTAAGGGAAGGAGAGCATAACACTAAGCTTTTTCATAGAGCAACCATGGCCAGAAGAGCCCATAAAAAAATCCTGAAGATAAAGGACCAGGATGGAATAGAGAAAGATTCACATAAGGAGATCAAAACTACTCTGGTAAACCACTTCCACGAGATAGCCCAGGAATCCAACCAAGAGAGAACGGAGGCCATACAAAGGATAATTCAGCATATCCCCCACCTAGTCACTAAGGAACAAAATAACAACTTAAACAAACCCATTGTTGAGGAGGAAATTGACCAAGCACTCCAGGAAATGCCCAATGGGAAAGCCCCAGGTCCAGATCGCTTCACAGTGGAGTTCTTCAAAGCCTACTGGGAAATTGTCAAGCACGACGTTTATAGGGTAGTGGAAGACTCTAGAAGGTCAACCTCCATTCTAAAAGTGTTAAATTCTACAATGATTACACTAATCCCCAAAGAAAATGAAGCCAAAACCCCTTATCGCTACAGACCTATAGCGTTGTGCAATGTGGTTTATAAGATAATCTCCAAAGTTATAGAAAACAGATTGAAACCCATCCTACCCACACTAGTCTCACAAGAACAGGCAGGCTTTGTGGAAGGAAGACAAACAATGGACAATATCATCCATGCCCACGAGCTTATCCACACCTTGAATATTCAGAAGAGATGGGGAATGATAATACAACTAGACCTAGCAAAAGCTTATGACAAAATTAGCTGGCACTGTATGGTCAAGACTCTGGAAGCCTTTGGCTTCACCCAACACTGGATCAGCTGGATAGTCAACCTAGTATCCACAACAAGCTACTCGCTACTAATAAATGGATCCCCTGCCAAACCTTTTAGGCCCACAAGAGGCATTTGACAAGGAGACCCGTTGTCCCCCTTCCTATTCATTATGATGATGGAAGGTCTCAATCGTAGCATCAAAAGTGCAACTGCAACAGGTGAAATAACATGCATCAAACCTTTCAAAAATTTCCCTACTTCCACACACAAAAAGTTCATGGATGACACCTTACTTCATGGCATACCCACGGTCAAGGAAGCAAAAGCCTACAAACGAATCCTAGAAGAGTTTGGGGAAGCCTCAGGTGCAGATATCAACCATTCCAAATCTATGATCTTCTTCTTCAATACCAACCCCACAATCCCAAGGAATTTGGCCAACATTTTGGGCTTTGAATGCAAAGCACTCCCAACTCAGTATTTGAGCATTCCCCTGACACACAAAGCTTACAAAATGTCAACCTGGGAAGGAATAATCAACAAGTTATAGGAGCATGTGAAAAATTGGACCTACAGATCCCTCGACCTAGCCGGAAGACTTATTCTGACCAAGTCAATTTTGTAAGCAATTCCAGCCTTTATGATCTCCGTTTTCCAAACCCCCCAGGGGATACTACAAAAAATAAGAACCTTCCAAAGGAATTTCCTATGGCGAGGAGCGGAAACAAAGAAAAAATGAGCCATGGTGGCTTGGGAAAAGTTTTGTAAACCAAAAAGCAAAGGAGGCATGGGGCTACAAGACCTGCAAGTGACCAATGACTCCTACGGGGCGAAACTCTGGTGGTGTTGGGTCAAAGAAACTACTACACCATGGGTAAACCTATGGAAGGAAAAGTATTCCCCGGACATATGCGACCAGGACAAAATCCGCTTCAGAGGCACCAGGGAAGGTTCAGCCATATGGAACCTAGACTGGCGCAACAAATCCTGGATTCAGACACACGACTTTTGGGAAATAAGGAATGGCAGAACAGCCAGATTCTGGGAGGATGCCTGGCAACAGGAACCTAGAATGGAGAATCAGGATAGGGAGGAACTCCAACAGGAGCTGATCGCGCAAGGTAAAACTAGAGTCCACCATTACTAGAAACAAGAAATAGATCGTAAGAAATGTAGAATCTCGGACATTCTCACTCCATAGAATAAAGACCAAACTGCAACAATGGTAAAAGAAGTGGAGGAGGAATTGGGGAGACAAAAAATAACAGTCACGGAAGAAAACGACCAGCTGAGATGGGGACAAAAAGACAACGGGGAATTCAATATAAAAGAATTATAACACTATATTGCGGACCAGGATCAAGAAGACCCGACGCAACAATGGGATAAGCTTTGGAACAACCCCCATTGGCCAAAAATAAAAATTTTCCAATGGTTAATACTCCACAACTGAATTCTAACTTGGGAAAACCTAAGGAAAAGGGG
>JZKD02S2270416.1:15233-35528 GCA_000966675.3 Picea glauca | reverse complement strand
TTATTCTCCATACAAATGTTAATAATAATTCCCTAAAATCCATAATGGATGTTTTTTCTTATCCAAGCAAAGATCTGGAACTTGGTTTTCATTATCTGGGTTATTATCTAAAACTGGATAACTATAAAGCAGCGGACTGGAATTGGTTATTGGAAAAATATGAGGCTTAGATTAATCATTGGGGGAACAAATTGTTATCATTGGGCGGTCATCTTGAGCTTCTAAAGGCGGTTCTTGAAACTCAACCGGTGTACTGACTAGCTTTGGCACATGTTCCGACATCTGTTCTAAACTCAATCTGTAAGTTATGTTTTACTTTTCTGTGATTAGGAGTTAAAAAGAAGAAAAAGTTCCATCTTTGTAACTGGATGACGCTCACGAAGCCAAAGCCATATGGTGGATGGGCCTTCGCAATATCATGCTATTTAGTAGGTCATTTGCAACAAACACGATGTGGCGTTCTTTAATGAAGATGGGGATTTGGAAAAATGTTCTAAAAGACAAATATTATCCACACTTCCTAGTTTGGACTTGGCTTTGATCAGTGGAACCACTTCGCCAAAAAGGCTCACAAACCTGGAAAAATTTGTGCAATACTTTACCTATTATTTTGCGTTGGTTGGCATGGAAACCGGGTAGCGGTCGTTAAATCATTCTGGGCAAAGATGTGATCCTGGGCCTTGAACAGGGATCCATACTATCTGATGAGTTATTACATAGTTTAAATCAGAAAAGTATTTATTTCCTTTTCCAAGCTACGTCTCAGGCTATTGGTGCAGGAACAGGAAAGAGGTGGCTCAGCAGTGAAGATCTGGAATTATCTCATAATCTTGGCGTGGAATGGAACAACTACAAAGATCTATTGGCAGAATCAGGTATCTCTCTTGTTGATAAGCCAGACGAGTTGATCTGGATTGGAGGAGACAGTTCAGGTGTTATCACAGTGAAGAACATATACAAAGCCATGTCGAATCAACTCTAGGTAAAGATTCAAGAAGGCTGGCGAAAGAAGATATGGAAGTGGGATTGTCCCATGAAAATAAAATTATTCATTTGGTTGTTAGAAGCTGATAAAGTTCTATCATGGAAGAATCTCCAAAAACGTGGATGGCAAGGATCGGGCATTTGCATTTTGTGCAAAAATCATGGTGAGTCCACTAAAGATATTTTTCTAGCTTGTCCTTTTTCCAGGTCAATATGGGCGGATCTAAAAAAAGCTTTGGCCTTGGAGAGCGGTTGGAATGCTGTTACTGTAGCTGATTCATTAAAGTTATGGGCTATACAAAATCGTAGCTTGCCAACTCTGCCAGCTTTTGCTTGCTGGTTTATATGGGCTGACAGGAATAGAGCCATCTTTGATGGAACAAGCCCCTCTCTTAATCATGTTGTCTATCTTACTCGCTATGCGTTGGACCATTGCTGGAAATCGCACAAACAAAAAAACTCTCGACTTTTGGGCCCTTGTCACCCCGGAGACATAATCTGTGCTTGGTTCGACGAGGCTGCTCAAACAATCGATAATCAGTGTGGGGTCGGGGGTATCATAAATCTAAATGAGACAAATGAATGTAGGTGGACTTTAAACTGTGGAGGTGGTTCCAACTCGAGAGCAGAGCTCCTGGGAGCATGGTCTACCATAGCTCTTGCTGAAAGATTAGCAATTAATGAAATACAGATCTTGGGAGACTCAAAGATAGTCATTGAATGGCTATTGAAAAAAGGTCAACTCAGAGTCGCAATCTTGGAAGCATGGAAAGAAAGAATTACTGAATTATGCACACATTTTAGATCCATCACTTTCAAACATATTTACAGGGAAAAGAACCAAGTTGCTGACTATCTATCAAAGCAGGCTTTCCACAACGTCCGAGGGAAAATTACTTATAATTTTTGGGTGGAAGTCCACAAGGGTCCCACTTTGTATCTTCCGCTCTAAATGATCCTTGCAATGTTTTTGCTTCCTACAATGTTTTTGCTTTTTTCTCGAGCATCTATTCCTCCTTGGCTTTTTGGATAGACTATATGACTGTTTGTAGTGGCCCGATATATTTTGTGGCTTTTTATATAGCTTGTTCTGTGTTTTATGATGCCAATAGGATCAGTCTATTGGATCGACTGTCACTATGTTTTTGGACTTCAGTTTATTTGAGGACAGAAAAAAAAAAGATTATGTATACAATTTATATTATGCTTAATATAAATGGGAAATTTTCATTGGGAAAAAAAAAGTTGAAGAAATTATAATAATAATAATAATAAGGACAAAGTTAAGTTAGACATTAAATAGATGTATGAGATTCTTTTGTTTGTGGGACAAGGGACTCTCTCTTACACGCTAAAGTTTACATACTCTATCTTTTTGGATTTGAACCTGGAGGAAACACATGTTCTTAACTATTAAGCCCAATAAAATTGTATGATTCAAGTTTAAATTTCAATTCAACATATATATAATACTAAAAATACATATATACTATACTAAAAAATACAAAAAATGTTAATTTAAAATAATAATAATAATAATATAATATTGATGATAGAAGTATCTTATTTTCTATTATTAAAAGTAAACTTTTGTGGTTTTAAAATTAATAAAATTTTGAAAAAAATAAATTTAGAAATTTTATATGTAAATTTGAAAAAAATAAATTTAGAAATTTTATATATAAATTGAAAATATATTATAGTGAAAATTTATATTTATTTATTTATTTTATTGAGAAAAGCTACACACTTTACAATTTAATATGTGGATGAAATATATGATTTACAACTAGTATAAATAAAATGACAAATAAAAAAAACAATTATAATAACAAAATATATCATAATAAAATGCATTAACATAGATGCATTCTAACATCTTCTCTTGATTCAGTTTTAATCTCTCTAGCTTAATAGATTGTGTGTTCATGGATCTATGTTGATTATCAATTCAAATTACAAAACACAAAAGCCAAAAGCTTCCTTGTAAATGGCTTTTTCATAGCATGTAAAAAACTTTACCAGTTGATCTCCCTCGTACAACACAAAAACTGGTTTCGTGCGTCAACAGTTCAGTACGTTACCAGGATAGAATTAGGTTTTAGTTCCTGTTTCATTACCACGCGCCCTGGAATGAGGTTGAGGTGATCCTACATGTTTACCCGTTTGACGTTGACAGGAGCTTATTCTATTTGCGTTGTTACCCGTTCTCTCATCCACCATGCAAAAAAAAGGAGGTTGTCAAATTAGATTGTTATCACCTTTTCTCTTTTTCACGTGCCCTGTCAGCGAGTGAGTGCGAGGTTAGTTAGTTTGTTAGTCAAAGGAAATGGAATTTGAACACAACATTCTCTTTTGTTATTAAGGACATTGATCATTTGGATATGAAATATGGATTGAGTGGGTGAAGGTGGGGAAAATGTTGAAATATGGATTGAGTGGGTGAAGGTGGGGAAAATGTTGAAATATGGATTGAGTGGGTGAAGGTGGGGAAAATGTTGAAGTTTAAGGGTCATTACAACAATATGGAAGGCCGAGAGAAAGAAACTATATATAAAAAAAGAGTAAAAGTTAGATTTGTATGCCTTATATAGGCACATGGAACCTAGAAATTGATAATTTGGATGTGAAATGTGAACTGAATGGGTGAGGGTAAGTAAATATTGAGGTTTGAGCGTCATTACAACAATATGGAAAGATGAGTAAGAAAAAATATAAAGAGAAGAAGGAATGAGTAGATTTTTAATGGAAAAACAAAAAGAGGCAGATGAAAGAGAGGAATGGCTCGAGTTCCATTGAGAGATGTAGGTATCTCACACAACTTATGGCTTGACTTTAGAAAGTAAGGTGTACAGAAAATGCTAGCCTAACATAAGCCATCATGCCTTCCACCAAATCAAACACTATATTTAGACAAACACGAGTGTGTTTTTGCAAAGGCAATCACACATATAAAGTACAAACATGCACAACTAAGTAGTCCAAGTAAAGAAATAAAATGAACAATTATTGTAGATACATTGCATCTTTCAACATGTTTAATGGTGATTTTAGGAGGCCAATACAATTATTAACAATCTAAAGTCTAGTTTATTGATAAAAGGTCACAATTATGCAATCTTCAACAAATATTTGTCCATAACACAAGCTCATACAAAGGGGTTGCAAAATGTCACATCCACATCAAGGTTTGACAATCAATCAATTGATATCTGAACTAGTTTTGAGAATATAAGTTATGAGTATATGCTTTATCCATGAAAAAATAAAATCTACGTAAAAGCGTGCAAACAAAAATCCATAAATCTGACACACATGAGAGGAAAATACAATAGCAAGCAAAGTAGGAAGTAAAATAGAAATGACAAATGGAAAAACATAAACTATTCCCAAAGAAAAAATCAAATAAGAGGATCAAGAAAAGTGCCCTAGTAAGGTCAAATACCTTGGATCGATTATTCCACCAATCCATTGAAACCAAAATTTGGCAAGACCTTGGTTGACTACTCTTAACTACATTAGTGTATGAATTAACACCAATGGGAACATACTCAAATTGGTATGATAAAAACATTTCACTAAAACATAATACAAGTAAGAGCATATCCTTTATAGATTTTCAATTAAGGACATGGATGCATTTTGGAGCTAGTCATTGATAGGATATTTTAAGGCACTAACAAACTTTTGGTTAAGAGATTCTCCGTGGGAACCTAAGAGTGGCAAGTGCTTTGATCATTGATCTTACTTGATCTAATATTATGGAAAAAAATGTCTTTATATAAATTAATAAAATCAAGAATTATGTTATCTACAATTTGTCCATTAATATACAATGAACTAAACAAGAAATGCGGAACAACTAAAGGTTGAGTTGAACAATCTTCTCCAACTGGAAAAGATAACGATCATAAATTTTGGAAGGACTAACCAACTCATATACTTTCTCTAGAAACAAAATTGCAAAGATATTTGATATTTCACTTCCATTAATTGACTAGAAACACATGTAATTAAGGTCTTCATAAGGCAAGGATCATACTCGTATGATGAAACTCGAGCAGATACCTCATCTTGGGAGAGAATAAAAAATAGAAAATTGAGAGGCCCAAATTTTGAGGCAGGAGAAGCAATCTCCCCTTGTTAGAAAAATTAATCCATTCCATCATTGGCTTTTTTAGACATTTTGATCCTATTAAAAGGTGCACCTCCTTCACTTTGTTCTCTAAATTGGTTGCAATTAATTTTCAAGCCTTTATAAAGTACACGAACAATGAGACCAATTTCTTCAAAGGTAACTTGTTTGGTTGTTTTGGGTGATGATTTTTTACGGAGCATTTCAAAAGGTAGGACATTAGGGATTAAAGTAATGATGTCAAAAATATCATGCGAGGAAAGGGGATTGTTATGTGTAATTTGAAATGGAATGGGAGGTAGTTGTATCAACTTCAACAATTTTTTAGTTTGCAATTGTATGTGATGAGCATATGGCAAATTCATATTGGTCAAAGGTGTTTTAGTTAAATAAATGATTAGATCATAAATTTTAGTCCTAGTAGGAGACATAGGAGGTGTATTAGGAACTATCCTCTTTTCTAATGTTTAAACCGTAATATACCCTATACTTGATTGGAGATCAAGAAGATCTATGACTACTATGTGTTTTGTTCATTGGACTCGCTATACTCTATGTTGTGTGTACCATGAATTCATCTTTTTCATGATGTGAGGTTTCCATGTTAACATATTTATTTCTATGAGATATTATTTCCAGGGTTATCTGCATATAGTAAGTCATTAATCTATGACCCATGTCCATGAGTATTAGTTAAAATTGATCAATTTCTCATGATTTTGAATAGTCCACTTAGCACTTATTTCATTAAGTGATGCTCACAAGGGTGAATGAGTTGGATTGAAACTAGAGAAATGAATCATATAGCATCAATTATCACTTATGGGATTGCAACCGGTAACCAAGAATTCTTCGGAGGCCACCCATCCCAATACTCCTCTAACTCAAGCACATGTAACTGTGGGGTTTTCCCCACAATCAAGCCCACTTAGCATGCTAGCCCATTTGCAAAACATTAGCAAGTATTGCGCCTTATGAACTATTCAGTTAGATCTCCCTTGACTAAATCACATCATCCATCATGATTAGATGATCAAGTTGTTGATATCTTCATGATGTCATTGAAAAAATCCAAGTTTGTCAAGCTCTAATCTATGCTCGGTTTCTAGAAATCTATCATTAAGGGGGGATGTAGTGGTAATGCCACCTTCTTAGACCCTCCAAGTTTGTTTAATGGGGTATGTTCAAATATGTGTAAGCTCAAGTTATCATTCACTGTGGNTTTCAACATGTTTAATGGTGATTTTAGGAGGCCAATACAATTATTAACAATCTAAAGTCTAGTTTATTGATAAAAGGTCACAATTATGCAATCTTCAACAAATATTTGTCCATAACACAAGCTCATACAAAGGGGTTGCAAAATGTCACATCCACATCAAGGTTTGACAATCAATCAATTGATATCTGAACTAGTTTTGAGAATATAAGTTATGAGTATATGCTTTATCCATGAAAAAATAAAATCTACGTAAAAGCGTGCAAACAAAAATCCATAAATCTGACACACATGAGAGGAAAATACAATAGCAAGCAAAGTAGGAAGTAAAATAGAAATGACAAATGGAAAAACATAAACTATTCCCAAAGAAAAAATCAAATAAGAGGATCAAGAAAAGTGCCCCAGTAGGGTCAAATACCTTTGATCGATTATTCCACCAATCCATTGAAACCAAAATTTAGCAAGACCTTGGTTGACTACTCTTAACTACATTAGTGTATGAATTAACACCAATGGGAACATATTCAAATTGGTATGATAAAAACATTTCACTAAAACATAATACAAGTAAGAGCATATCCTTTATTGATTTTCAATTAAGGACATGGATGCATTTTGGCGCTAGTCATTGATAGGATATTTTAAGACACTAACAAAATTTTGGTTAAGAGATTCTCTGTGGGAACCTAAGAGTGGCAAGTGCTTTGATCATTGATCTTACTTGATCTAATATTATGGAAAAAATTGTCTTTATATAAATTAATAAAATCAAGAATTATGTTATCTACAATTTGTCCATTAATGTACAATGAACTAAACAAGAAATGTGGAACAACTAAAGGTTGAGTTGAACAATCTTCTCCAACTGAAAAAGATAACGATCATAAATTTTGGAAGGACTAACCAACTCATATACTTTCTCTAGAAACAAAATTGCAAAGATATTTGATGTTTCACTTCCATTAATTGACTAGAAACACATGTAATTAGGGTCTTCATAAGGCAAGGATCATACTCGTATGATGAAACTCGAGCAGATACCTCATCTTGGGAGAGAATAAAAAACAAAAAATTGAGAGGCCCAAATTTTGAGGCAGGAGAAGCAATCTCCCCTTGTTAGAAAAATTAATCCATTCCATCATTGGTTTTTTTAGACATTTTGATCCTATTAAAAGGTGCACCTCCTTCACTTTGTTCTCTAAATTGGTCGTAATTAATTTTCAAGCCTTTATCAAGTACATGAACAATGAGACCAACTTCTTCAAACGTAACTTGTTTGGTTGTTTTGGGTGATGATTTTTTACGGAGCATTTCAAAAGGTAGGACATTAGGGATTAAAGTAATGATGTCAAAATAATCATGCGAGGAAAGGGGATTGTTATGTGTAATTTGAAATGGAATGGGAGTAGTTGTATGAACTTCAACAATTTTTTAGTTTGCAATTGTATGTGATGAACATATGGCATATTCATATTGGTCAAAGGTGTTTTAGTTAAATAAATGATTAGATCATAAATTTTAGTCCTAGTAGGAGACATAGGAGGTGTATTAGGAACTATCCTCTTTTCTAATGTTTAAACCGTAATATACCCTATACTTGATTGGAGATCAAGAAGATCTATGACTACTATGTGTTTTGTTCATTGGACTCGCTATACTCTATGTTGTGTGTACCATGAATTCATCTTTTTCATGATGTGAGGTTTCCATGTTAACATATTTATTTCTATGAGATATTATTTCCAGGGTTATCTGCATATAGTAAGTCATTAATCTATGACCCATGTCCATGAGTATTAGTTAAAATTGATCAATTTCTCATGATTTTGAATAGTCCACTTAGCACTTATTTCATTAAGTGATGCTCACAAGGGTGAATGAGTTGGATTGAAACTAGAGAAATGAATCATATAGCATCAATTATCACTTATGGGATTGCAACCGGTAACCAAGAATTCTTCGGAGGCCACCCATCCCAATACTCCTCTAACTCAAGCACATGTAACTGTGGGGTTTTCCCCACAATCAAGCCCACTTAGCATGCTAGCCCATTTGCAAAACATTAGCAAGTATTGCGCCTTATGAACTATTCAGTTAGATCTCCCTTGACTAAATCACATCATCCATCATGATTAGATGATCAAGTTGTTGATATCTTCATGATGTCATTGAAAAAATCCAAGTTTGTCAAGCTCTAATCTATGCTCGGTTTCTAGAAATCTATCATTAAGGGGGGATGTAGTGGTAATGCCACCTTCTTAGACCCTCCAAGTTTGTTTAATGGGGTATGTTCAAATATGTGTAAGCTCAAGTTATCATTCACTGTGGGGTTAATGGAACCATCAATCACATTGTGAATATCCTCGATCACATCATCAGAAATCTCAACATGAGTAGGTTGAGTAGTATCTAATATTTCCTCAAAATTCAAACTAAATGAAAGACTAGGTGGAACAACACAATAGGGAGAATAAATAGTAGTAAACCCTTTGCATCAAAGATGACATCTCTATGAATGATCACATCCTATGTACTTGGAGCGTACAACTAATAATCCTTGGACTATTCAGATAGCCCATCATGTTGACCCTTGTGATCCAACATCTTTGGCTTCTCATTTGAAATATGATCCCAAGCTATGCATTCAAAGGTATTGAAATGCATAGTAATGGGTTTCCTCCCACTCCACATCTCAAAGGGTGGCATGTTCCTCATTGCTTTGGTGGGAACTTTATTCAGAATGTATTTTGAGCAAGACATGAATTCCACCCAAAACATTTTTGGAAATCCCTTTGTTTGGAGTACACATATAGACATATCAACAAATTTCATATTTTTATACTTAACAACACCATTATGCTGAGGAGTGTACTAAATAGTCCATTGTCATGAGACATTATTTTGACACAAGTATCCCTCAAAATCATTACTTACATATTCACATCCTTGACCATACCTCAAACACTTCATAGGTTGACCACATTGATTTTCAACTAATTCCCTATACTTAATACATTATTTAAACTCCATATTCTTATCCTTCAATAAATACATCCATGTATGTTTGGAAAAATCATCAAGGAAAGTTAGAATATACCTTGCACCTATTAGGGAAGGATGATTCATCATGCAAATATCATTGTGTACAATATCTAGTTGTGATTTTCTCCTCCATGCCGTAACTTTCTCAATTCTCAACAATGTCTCCCAAGAAAACATCATCATGAGGAGTCACTCTAGGTATGCCATGAACCATGTTCAATCAAATGATAAATTGTGTACTCCTAAAATTCAAGTGCCATAAGTCCTCATGCTAAAGCTTACTGACATCATCTACTTTAACCACAAGTGCAATTGGTCCTTGTCTCTTTGTATCCTTAAAGCCACAAAACTTATAGAATTTTTCCTTTGGGTCATGGGTACCCACAACAATAACAAAAAAAATATTTTTAATTATCCTTCTCCACAAACGCTTTAGGCCACAACTTAATTTTATGCCAGTTTGTGTTATTGAGGTACATATAATAGGTTAACACTAAGTCATGGTACATGATAAAAATCAATGATCACTCCATTCTCACAAACATCACTACCAATATTATTAATAGCAAGTGCATAATCATCCATAACAGATACATTTTCTTCCTTAGCCTTAGTCAAAGAAGAAAATAGAGAAGTGTTCTTAGCTATGTGATGTGATTAAATGGAATCCATGATCCGTTCTTGGGAATTTAATTCTTGGGAGGTATAAATATTAAATACATGAGTACCATTATCATTGCCTTATTGATGGTGTTTTCATTGCCTTCCTTTAATATACTCAGTTTCCTTGTCAATATCTCTTCTCTTATTGTGGAAATTCCTCTCAATGTGCCCTAGTTTGCCACAATAGTAACAACCTTTCTTCCCTTTGACATTCCTTTTCCAATTGTGATGGTCATGATCTTTGTGATCTTTATGATCCCTATAATGATCGCCTCCATGGTTTCCTCCATGATTACCTAATTGTTTTTTTTCTTTGAAATTATGCTTGCCCTTGCCTTTGGTTAAGTAAGCATGTTGTTCCCCTGAATGGGGTGCCACGTAGACCACATGAGACACATGGAGTGGAGCCAGGCCTGGCCATAAATGAGGCCAACCAACTCCTATCCCCTCAACATTAAGGATGGGAGTTGGCCCTAGCTACCGCCCACTTGATAGAGGACTCGCCCCTCGCGTGAGCAGTCCAGTTATGCAACTCACCTATGAGGAGGAATTAATGGCGTTGAACGTCCCATTGGCCCTCTTGATCTTAACTCGCCCGAGCCATGTCTTCTTCCATTTCTAGCACATTTTTCACCAACTCTGCAGCTGGAAGACTCAAAGCAGTTACCCTTACACCCTCTGCACAACATTTACCTGTTTCTTCACCTGGATGCCCCGCGAGCAAGGGAAGCCACGTCGTGGCTCAGCCTGGTATGCCTTTGTTGCCCAACGGAGGAGGATGCAAAGAATGGAAAGAGAACTCTCCATTGCTCGGAACCAAATCCTACACAGAAGGATTGAGCTCAAAACACCTCTTAGGTCGTCGGTTGCAGAAGCTATCGTGGAGCCACCAATGGCATACGTTGAAGAAGTTATCCTGAAGGAGCCAATTCAGGACCCTCCGGAGCATCTCCTCTTCATGGTGCCTGACAATTGGGCACCGCCAAGTGACTCTCGAGCGGAAGCCTCCATGCCTGTCACCAAGAAACAACATGATGGTGAGAATGAGCTGACACAGGAAGAATTCTCCTCCTGCTTCATTGAGGAGGAGATACCATAAGAAACGGCCTCTTAGACGACAGACCCAGAAGTTGGAGCCACCTTGGATGAAGTTGGTAGGGAAGCAGACTTGAAGCAGCCTGGAGAAGTAGCTTCAAGCGAGCCAGTGGAAATGCATTAGGGCGAAACAACAAGGGAGGGTGGCACAGTCTTCGTTCCACCTCCCATTTCCTCCATGCAAAATCAATGGCGTGTCCCGCCACCTCTCCTCCACCCGAACATCCTTGATTTTCTTTTTGATTTGCGGAGCCAGATGGAGAACCATGCCCACCATGGCACCCTCATGGGCCAGCGTTTGGACATGATCTTTGACGCCTTCTCTAATGCACCACCGGGATGGAGATGCCCAAATTGCTTGCAGTTTTTTGTCATTCCAACTAAGGAACATGCTCAGGATATGGATGCCACCTCAGATGCCACCGGGTAACTGTCATGGTCTGGCTTAAAATTCTAGTCTCAATTTTACAGCTTTGTATATGATTCTAGTTAATCTTCATAAGACAATAGTCATAGTTAAGACAATGAAACTCCGTAAGTCCTGGTTTCCTACGAGAAGGACTGTTGGTAAACTAGTCTATTTTGGACAAGGGCTAACACTGTTTTGGTTTCCGCTTAGGCGGAAGAACAGACGGCAGTCCAAAAACAATTGTATTTTTTCCAATTAATATAGCAGGAACTTCCCTCTTTTTACTTAAAAAAAAATGAGCATGTTGTTGTTGCCAAACTTTCCTTTTGTGATAATATTATCATGTGCTTCAATCAATAACGAACCAAATTAATCAAAGGTGAATTCCTTCAACAATATTATTTCCTTCCAACACTAAGTCTTATGAATGTGGATCAAATAAATCATAGGGTGTTCTCAAATTCACAAGAATCAACACTATCAATCGTACTTCCTTCTTCTGGAAATATTTTCTACATTCTCCTGGATTCAACTACAACTCTTTAACATAGGCTAAATAATCCTATCAGATGAAAGTGTTTCAAGGGTAATTTTTTTCTAAATCAATACAACTTGGTTTTGCTTGATCTTATCAAATAGATTCTTCATCTTCTTCCATACTTCATGCGAGCAATATGTCCCAATGATATGAAAACAAAGCTTCATTGAAATGTATGTGTTCATCAACCCCATAGCCTCATTCTTCTTACCCTAAAATGTAAACTTTTCATGTTTATCAGTACTAGGTTCAAGTACAACTACCTTTAGATACTACCAAAAACTTTGGCTTCTCAAAAAAATATCCATATCATAAGCCCACATGCCATAATTGTGCCCATTGACCATTATCGACTCTTGTTTTAAACCCATTCTTCATGGGAAAAAAAACCCTTAGAAATATAGGTTTAGCAAATCCTAATACCATTGTCACCAACCTATATATGTTAAAAATATGAAGCCAATGGATTATTAAAGAAAAAAAAAACAACACTAAAAATATATTTTGCATGCTAAATCTATTTCCTCTAGAAGATTTAGTGCTAAATGTTTAACCACACTTTAGTTGTGCTATTTCCGTGAGTATTTGGTCATACCAAAAAAATGAGAAATAATAACCTACCCTATTTTTTCACAAAAAACAATTTGCAAAAATTTACACTAAAAAATTCGGTCATGTAAAAAAGTTATGACAATTTTATGAAATACCTTAATTTGGCAATAACAAGAGCATACCACATGTACCAAAGATGAAATGTGGATTGTAAATCCTTCATAAATAGTGAATCACCTTGAAAATTATATTTGAAAATTTCTCTAGTCAAAAGTAAAAATATATGTCTTCTTTTGCAATACCTTGATCAAAGTCCCATAAACCAAAAACAAACAACCTTTTTGAAAAACTTGTTTCTAATCCAAAATATTCTCATGATGCAACAACCTCCCAATAATTCTTTGCATTAACTAAAACCACAAGCTAAAAAAATTCAACATGGAATCTCTAAATACCATATTAAAATTTAATGACAAGTTTCATGAACAACCCAATACTTCCCTAGCAACAAAAGAAAAAATTAACAGACACCAACAATATATAGTTGAAATTGAAAATACCCTAAATAATTCACAATATCATCAAATCATATTATATCACATATGGATGAACTCAAGAACTTAAGAGATAGGAAAACTCAATACACCTCAAGATGACATAACTCCACTTTAATACATTAGAAATGACCAAATGGCTCTTCAATTTATATAGTTGGTCTTCCTTGAGTGTTATAACCACCTCCCTTGAATTGACACGACACTGTATGATCAAAGCTGGTCCAAGTGGTCCCATTAACCCCAAAGTGGTTGATAAATGAGGTTTACACATATTCCAACATTAAGTGATGCATCTAAAATCTATTTTTGGTTTTATAAAGAAAATCAAAACAACATAAATAATATAAGAGTGTTTACAATCTTAAAAGGCATGTGGGTTAGATTAATCAAGACATTTACTCAACCCCATATGATTATTGAGTCTAAATTTTGTGATTTAAATTTAAACTTAAGAAACACCTTTGACCAAATAACTCAAGTTTTAAGTGATATAAAAAGGTTGAATTATGAAAACCAAACTTGATTATTTATAAAATACAAGAAAACCAAAATTTGGGTTAATATATTTAAAGGTGTGTAGGTTAGCGAAAAATTATTATTTTATTCAACCTCAACTAATTATTGAGTTTAAATTTAACAGAATAAAATAAAAATAGAATCTCGTAACTTCATATTATATGTAATAAGTTGTCAGGACGTTATAATTATAAGAAGAAACTAGGGAGAGGAGATCGACTTATTTTTTCAAGATAGAATAAAAAACTAGGGAGATGGGATCATGTGGTCAATTGCTAGATATCAATATTGTATTCATTCCCATTTTTCCTCGTTGAGATACCAAAAGAAAGCTCATAGACATATAATTGAAACTAAATGATAAATATATGAATAGCCAAAATAAAACTCATAGACATACATGTAATATGTTGTCAAGACGTTATAATTATAAGAAGAAACTACAGAGAGGAGATCAACTTATTTTTTCAAGATAGAAGAAAAAACTAGGGAGATGAGATCATATGGTCAATTGCTAGATATCAATATTGTATTCATTCCCATTTTTCCTCATTGAGATACCAAAAGAAAACTCATAGACATATAATTGAAACTAAATGATAAATATAAGAATAGCCAAAAGAAAACGCATAGACATACAATTGAAAGAGAAGAACAATTTATAGATTCATTACCAAACTCATATAAGTTTATGGATCTAGAATATGTCCTTTAACAAATGAACAAATGAATGAAAGACTCTTCAAATAGTCTTTGGCTTGGTTTATTATAAACCAAGATGTAACCTTAACTTCACCAAAATGTTTTATTCGAAACAAGAATTATACTTGAAATGCTTAACAAAAGTCTTCATTAAAACCATGCCATTAGTGTAAAATTGATGTATTTTGAAACTATGTTTTCCTTGGTAGATTTTGTAAAATACTCGCCTACTAAAAACTAGATTAAATTTCCCTCATGCAAATAAACTTAACAAGGTCAGCATGCCCAAAATTTATCATGCATCAAACAACAAATTTAAAACCTTGAATGNTTGAGAGTTATGGCTCTATGAAATCAAAAGTTTCACCCCTTTTTCACTGGTTTTACTAGTACAATTAATCTCATAGGCTAATTATTGCCACTTGTAGAAATAAATCTGGTGAGAATCAGGAAATTCTCTGTACTAGGCTCTACTAATCTTATTGATACAGAATACGAAAAACATTCATATTCTGAGATTGCATGGTTCAAAGAGGACAATTTCCCTTTTTCCTACAACTTTACAAAACAACCCAATACTTCCTTAGAGAGCTTAAACCCTCTGTCATGTTTTCCTCAATATTACCTTTCCAATGGTTACACTTGTGCTTCAATATGTTTTCTAGTTTGAGAGTTATGGCTCTCTGAAATCAAAAGTTTCACCCCTTTTTCACTGGTTTTACTAGTACAATTAATCTCATAGACTAGTTGTTGCCACCTGTAGAAAGAAATTTGGTGAGAAGCAAGAAATTTTTTGTATTGGGAACTAATAGTATTCTTTATTGTGAATACAAAAAAGCTCTAAGATTTAGGATCTGATGCTCCCTCCAACTTCTACATCAATATGGATTTTCCAACTTTATTATTTTTTCATTTTCTTTAGACTTAGAATTTTTAGAGAAAAACAAATATCTCCCAAATAGAGCAGATCTAGAAAAACTTATCCAAGGAAGAGTTGCCTCGATTGATGAGTAGGTAAGATTTTGAGTAAATAAATTTTCGAGTTTTCTAATATGGGGTCCCTTTTCCTCCTCCAAAGGTTTCAAAAATCCCCAAAAAGTAGCTCAGAATAATGGATTTTTCCCTATTTGGGTACCTCCACTCCAACGCCTTTAGAATTTGGACAAAATCCCAACTGGGTATCTCTATGCCTTCTTTTTTGTCTCTTTATAAAAAAAATCATCATTATTCGGGTCCTAGTCACTAAGAACCACCCTGATATTCAAAAACCACTATTTTGGATTTTCTGGAAAATTTAAGCAGAATTGGCCAAGCACATACCCTTTAAATTTTGTTTGATTATGAGTTTTTCTACTCTTGTTATGGCCAAAACAAGTTTTTGGATCTAGACTTTTTTCTAATCTTGATCATATTTCTCCTTTCCTTTCCTCCTCTCTTTTCTTCTCTTCTTCTCCTTTATTTTCTTCTCTTCTCTTTTATTTCCTTCTCTTCTCCTTTATTTATTTCTCTTCTTTTCTTATAACACCGATAAATTATTTTTCCACTGATACATCAATCCTATAATATTTTTCTTGGCCAATACATTGCTCTGAGAATATTTTTCTCAATCGATACTCTCCTCTTTATCACCACAACTTATTTTCTTTGTAGGAGGGAATCATTTTCTTTCTTTTCGAGACTCTTCCCTTTATTGGTGAGAATTGTTATTTTTGTCGCTGAGAATCTTTCCTTTATCGACAATAATTATTGTTTTTCTCACCGAGATTCATCCTTTTATCAATGAGAATTATTATTTTTCTTGCCAACATTTCGAGCCAAAAATTTGTTTTTTCTCCGCCATTTGGCTCGAATTTATTTTCTTTTTGGGCAACGTTTCACTCCAAAAAAATTACCTTTTGGCCGATATGTGCCTTTTTTTTCCCAATTTTTTCTAAATATTCTTTCTTCTTTCTTCTTCTATCATGCTGAAATATATTTTTTTTCAACGATGTATCACTCTCAAAAATATTTTTCTAGGGGTGACGTTTTGCGCCCAAAAATATTTTTCTTGGGCAATACACTCTTTATCGTTGAGAATTTTAATTCTTGGTGGTACACACTATATTGGCCGTAAAAAAATTCTTCATCGATTCTCCTTGTTTTGGCCACAATTTTTTTTCCACCAATACTCCTTATATCAGTCACAAACATATTTTTCTTCGTCGATATGCCTTGTATTGGCCACAAAATTATTTTTCTTTTCTAATATACACTTTGATGTGGAATTTTCCTGATTTTTATTTAGCCATTTTTCCGCTTTTTCCCTCAAATTTTTTCTAAGTTTTTTTTTTTTTAACTTTGTTGCTCAAAAAAATGATTTTCTCAATGGTGTATTATGCTGAGAATTTATTTTCTCCATGACATATTGTCGTCAAAAATATTTTTCCCAAGCGACATTCACTATATCGCGCTCGAAAAATATCTTTCCTTGGTGATATACACTATATCGCTGATAATTTTTCTCTTTTCAACACTTATCCGTTTTTAGAAATTGAGCTCACGGCCATTGCAAAAACCAAAAACTCATCTCTCTGAGCCAAGTTTGGCCACTTAGTGGAAAAATTGACCATCATACAAAACCATCATATATAAAAATAAAAAATTTGGGGCCTTGACCCCAATTCCTCTTGTTGGGAAAAACTATTTTTTCATCCAACCATGACATAGAACTATGCTTTTTAGTAGTAGACCCATGCAGGCCCATTGTTGCAACCTTTCTCTAATACCACATGTAAAATACTCACCTACTAAAAATCATATTAAAATTCCTTATGCAAATAATCTTAACAAGGGTAGCAGGCCCTAAATTTAACATGCATCCAACAACAAATTAAAAATCCTATATGCAACTAATTTAGAAAACGCAACAACATTCAAATATAATATATACACAACGAAATTAACCATAAAAAATAGAACATAACACTGATCTGTTATAAAATATCCAACTGACTGTGTACAAAGGATGTTTCTCCCAACCGTAGGCTTGATGTTCCATTTCTCTCAACAACAAGCCACCCCCGAACTAGGTCCATGAGTCCACAAAGAGGTATGTCCCTCTTGGTTTTCCACTATCACACATAACAACCCAAAACCTAGGTTCCTACTATAACAAAAATTCCAAGCCACCAGCTCTCTTTCCCCTCAACCTGCACAACCTAAGGAATGGGATCCCCTTCTCTTCCATGCAATCCCTTAAGATATCTCACTTCCCTCAAGGGATCTAGAACAAGTTTGTCCAAGAAATATCACAACTGGGGACTCTAGGAAATCTCTATTGTTCCAAGACTGCTCACAACAACCTTCTCAAGGCTCTTTAGGAAGTTTCATTAACATAAAACATACTTAAAGGTACAAAACCCACGTTATAGGCACATAACCTTCATTTCTGACATAAAATTCATCCCTCTCATGAATTCCTTCATACATAGCATCGATGGTGCTCAATCCCAACACCCAACTGTCTTCTTGCTGCCCAAAAACCTCTTGTAAATAACTCTCCCAAAAACCCACTCGAATTTCCTTTTCTCTCATGCAATATTTTACTCTCACATATCCTAAAAAGTGGTTGTACTCAACCCATGTTGTCATAAATTAGTTAGATGAATTTTCCCTCCAACCACTCTTACATGCATTCAATAGATATTTGATCATTCAAAGGAGGTTTAATAATACAATGGATTGGACTGATAGCATGTGAAACCCCTTAGAACCCCTTTAGCCCCCTCTCTTGTGGAATCATAGCCCCCGATCATTACCACCCCTCTCATATCACATCCATCAATTTATTTTTATTAATTACTTTAAATGTACAATATACGTAGCTTGACCCTCGGCCATATTGATCATTATAGGATCTCCAACCCAAACATACTGGCTCACCAACCTAAACAACATTTGCACAATTAAATTATAATTTACAAGGATTTAAATTGGGGATGTTACAAGTTTTGTTTATGATGATTTCCAATTAAATTGCACTTTTGGGAAGAGATAGAGTTGTTATTATTTCCCACCTATCAAATCTTGGTTCCATATGTGAGAGGTTGTTGAAAATGTGTATGTAAAATATACTTATATAAGTTTGAATTGAGTTCAGTGACTCCTCTGTTCATGATAAATGACAATGTAGTTCTCTTTAAGGATTTTTTCCACCATATGTAAAAATATTCTTCATATAAATTCTCCAACATTTCGATAATGGTGTGTGTGTGTGTGTCCATCCTAACAAAATTTTTGCAGGGACTTTTGGGAACTTCTTTGCAATTAGCAAATGATACCAAGTGTAAACTAATTGGAATTGATCACTGCACCTAACCAAGTAGGGATATTAAGTGAAGCATGAACTAGAGGAAACTAGGTCTGGGGATCGACCACAAGACCTCCTACCTGAAGCTCAAAGCAATCAACCACTCAATCTAGCCCATTGTTCTTATGTGTGTGTATAATATGCTTCCTATTATTATTATGCAACTAGTTTGTCCTTCCATAATCTGATTTACAATGCAATGTAGCTAATTTACAACACTTTAAAAGGATCCTTTTACTAAAAATCCATGATTGAGGGTATCTATTTTGCTAAAGTCACCCAACACTAACACTTACACCAATCACTTGAAATGACCTTCTTGCATTGAGAAAATGACCCATGAGGAGGTGAACTATGTCTCTATAGGATTTAAATAGTGGTGTATATGAAACATCCCTACTTACCATCTAACCAAGTGTAACACCTTGTTACCCCACATAACTATAATTATGCTTAAGACTTCATATGATGTGATTATGAAGCATGTAATTATGTTTCAATTAATTTAAACACCAGGTAGCTGACTGAGAGGGAAAAGCCTTCAAAGTACAAGCCATGATATCACATAAGGAATTGATGAAGTGGACTAATTGGGTGAAGTTGAGATGTTTTAAGTGAATAAAATAGGAAGCTTTCTTAGAAATCTAGCTTATACTTGTAAACATAAATGCACGCCTACCAACATACTTGAACCTGCATGGAGCCACATGACTAGTTATGAAATATGGGATTAGTGGTTGAGGTAGTTAATACCGCTAAAAATTTTGATCTCTTGAGGAGGAAAGGTTCAACTAGAAAACTTGACAGAAGTAGACCCATGGATTTCCCCTTCAAAAAAAATTTGGATCCTTAACTGGAGGTCACTTTTGAAAGAAGCCACGAGAATCGCAAGGATTGGAGGAGGAAGATACCAAAGGTGAAAAAAACATCACCAAGGGGAAAAGAGGACAAGCACACGAGAGACACACTTAGAGAGAGATAAGAGCAAGAAGAAAAGACGAGACATATAATAGTTAGTCACCAAGAGTGGCATCGAGAGAATAGAGAACACAGTGCATAGAAGAGAATACTCTGAGGAAGAGTAGTGAGCGATGATCTCACAGGTTAAGGGAACAATGAACATAGATGTTCATCGGTGCAGATTGAAGAGAAGAATAAAGTGGAGAATTTTCCCTTGAAGAAAATAGGAAGCTCGTCCAAATTATTGACGATGACCCTGAAACATAGAAGACTCGGATCCATACTGGAGTGATAAAGGGCCGCAACTTGGTACTTATTGGATAAAAACTGACATTGGTAAGGGAAGGTCATCGAGGGACTGTATAGCAGAGAAGGGGCTCCCTTGTGTAGGGGAAATCTAGATGATAACTACTTGATAAATGTGTGGAAGCCCTGAGCTCAGTGGGAAGGGGGCAACTTTTTTTGTTGTCAGTGGAGGAAGGAGAGTAACCTTCCATGATCATTTGAACTTGAAGACCAATTGAATGATTCCCTTGTGATATCATTGCTTGGCATGGGGGTGGCATACTATA
>JZKD02S2270416.1:0-10971 GCA_000966675.3 Picea glauca | reverse complement strand
AGAGGTAAGATATTTCATGGGATTGGATGGGTATTATAGGAGGTTCATAAAGGTATTTTCCAAGATAGGTAATCCCATTACTTCATTGCAGAGAAAGGAGAAGAAATTCATATGGTCATCAGAATGTGAGGCTAGCTTCTAACAGCTGAAACATCTTTTGACTAATTCCCATGTTTTGAAGATTGTAGACCTTGAAAAGGGATTTCTTTGTATTCATTGATGCTTGCAAAGAAGGACTCAATGGGATTCTTATGCAATAAGGGCAAGCGATTTTTTTATGAATCGGGGAAGGTAAATGAGCACGACCAAAAGTGTGTCACTCACGATCTAGACCTTGCAACAATTGTGCATGCATTGAAGATGTGAAGACTGTTGATGCTAAAAAATGCAACGATGAATACTATGCTCGCAAATGATTGCCAAGATTTATTATTTAACTATATTAATAATAAATTAGTAGGTGGGACCCCCTTGTTATACTCATTGGAATATGGTGGATAAGTAGCGCTTATATTTTTCCTGTCTATGTGATGGTATCAACACGATTCTCTACAATTTATTTTGCTTCTGGTCGTGGTTTAAAATGTTACGGTAATATGTGTTGGTTGGATGATTAAAACATGGCACTAAGTGGCTTTGATGATCTCTCATAAAATATGTTGCCTTGTGGATGAAAGAATTATAATTCAATTTTGGTTTTGATATTGTATTATTCATGGCAAGAATTTGGGTGATCTCAACCCTTAATACTATGGTCATGTGCATTGTATGAGTTTCATGTTGGATTGTGTTTCTAGCAAGTAGTCATTTGAAGAAGTTTGATATTACCAAGGGGCAACACACTTTGCAAAGTGATATGGCATATTGGGTTTTTGGTTGATTAATGGTGTAGTGATATGGTGAGTGGGCTTGGCTTGTACTAAGAATTCAATGAAGTTTGAAGGGAGAAGTGACGTGCATTTACTGCACATCACTCAAAATCCTCTCGAGCCCGTCACCCTAGTCATTCTTGCATTGTTTTGGCTATAGTAGTTGTTGCTGCTACACCTTGCTCGGTCATGAAGGAAGCATATAGTCTTGGTTTTCTCCTCGCGCATACTTTTCCAGGTATGGGTTTTCTTATTTTTCATTCATAAGACTTACTCTTCCCTTTGAATCAAATTTTGGCTCTGGTTGCTCGTGGTATGTGTGATTCTCAATATTTTATGACGTTTTGAACTGTGTTTTTGGGATTGTGTCCTTGGTTTCTTACGACGGTTGTTCTGGACTGTTTGAATTTAAAAAAGAAAATGGTCACAGTCTTTTTGTTGTGTGCAATCCTTCGCATGGTTGTTGAATAAAAATTGCAGTGGAGCCTGCTCTATCACGGCTTGGTTTTCGGGTCTGGCCTCTTTGTGGAAGTTGGTTATCATAGTATACTTAAACTCTAGGTTTTGTGAATGCCCCACCTATATTTGGACATTAATGGTCTCTGTGATTAAATATGCCCACGCCATGTTCGAGTCTGTGGTTTTTTATGATGGAAGGTTGGAACATTTCGTGCCTTGTATTGGAAAAAACCTGAGTTGTTAGCTTCTTGCTATAACCCTACCTCACCGTTGCATGGTAAACATTACACAATATGGAAACATGCCACCCAAAGGTTGATGAAAGCATTATTCATGTTTTTGGTTGGGCACGGGTTTATACTTGGTCTCTCATTATGCAATGTTGTTAAAGGGGTTGGATCCATTTGTTTTCTATTGGAAGTAGCAGTCTGTTGTCTTGAAACCCTTACAGTTGAGAGCAATATTGTATGTTATTGTTCTGTGGTAAATTTTGATAGGGTACCTACAGAATGAGCTATCTGTGTCATTCAAATACTAAACTCTTTGGTCGAACCACCTTTTCTTACCTTCCACTTGTTGTCTTAAATCCTAAATATTACTTTGAAATCATATTTACTCTAGTTGAAGTTGATGGGAGCACTATGCGTGCTCGGTTACTCGGGAATGATTTTGTTGGGTCCTTTGTTTGGTAATTATGGAAGAGATCTGTACCCACTTATTTATTTGAAGCTAGTGATCAAAGTATTGTTTGTTATTTTTTGTTCAATCATTGTGTTGATTGTATAAAAGTGACACTTGTGTGCGGAATGTTTGAGGCCCGAATAAGAGTTATAACGTCGAGATTGATTGCGTCGAAAAATGGTTAAATAAATGATGGATATGAGTTTATTTTCAACACTGTACGTGCTCCTGTTGGTTTTAAAGGATATCTATTGAAGTTAATGTTATGGTCATGGCTCAAAGGCTTTTGTGGTTTCTTATAGCGATTACAATGTTGTTCGTTATGACTGTCATATAATGTTAATGTGGATACAAATGCATACTGTGATTAAATAATTCTGGGCATATAGATTATTGTGTAAAATAATTTGGAAACCAACAAACAAATTTGTCAAAGAAAATACCAGTTCAAATTATTGTTTTGAAAAGGGAACACTGTTAAAATTTGAAGGTTTGGACAAAGATATGTTTTGATTGCATGTTTTGATTTATTTTTAATTGAACGATATCCATATTGATTCCCTGTCATTCTATCATTTTCCTCTAATTACATTCCCCTCATAATCCTGATTTCACTTATTGCATCCTTGTTCTGTGAAATAAATTTAAAAGGAAAAGTCTGTGTACGAGCAACAAAGGGATAACATAGCAAGGGTTGGCAACTGATATTTTGATATTTTATTACATAGTTAAATTTTTTTATTAATTGTTGAACAATACTTGTATTTTGATCCCCTGTCATTCTATCATTTTCCACTAATTACACTCCCTTCATATTTCCTGTGAACCCTACCACCCCCTGTTCACTTGGAAATTAATAAATGGTTTTTTATGGATGGATTTGCATGTATCTCTTGTCAAATTTTGAGACAATATTTTATTTATATAAGTAGAGTGTCACAAGGGGTCCCACCTACCTAGTTATTATTAATTAAAGACTCTTAACTATATTATTATTATTTATTTCTCTTAAACTAATTAGTTAAGTTAAATCAACTTAACTAAAGAAAGTAGTTGAACTACTTCAACTTATTTGGAAAGAATAAAAGTTGAATGAGAAGAAGAGACAAGAGGAGAATAGAAGGAGAAAATAAGACTAAGGTTTTCTCTTTGGTTGCATGAGATAGTTTTAGTTTTCATTCATTTATGAGTTTATTCAAAGCTTAATTCTCTTTTTGACAACAGGGTCTTATTGTAGACAACAAGGTTCAAGAATGAACCAAACTTTTCAGATGCTTGTTTTAGAGGTGTTGATCCATCCTTGATAGTCCGTGTATTCTTATTTGCTTGTGAATTAAGTTTCATGGTTGATGAAGGATATCTTGCAGAGTCAAAATGATAGCAGTTTGTGGCAAGTTGCTCCAGATTATAAATTTCAGTTTTACTTTATTGTCAGAGTCTTTTTGTATGGTGTTCATCGAGGATCTCTAAATCAGAATTTGGTCCATGCCCTCACAGGGGTTTTGCAAAGGGAAAAACACTTTTGATATCTCAGAATGAAATAAAATTAGTTTGCTATTATGTCTCATATATGTGTATTTTTGACTTGGTTATTTTTTGTTTTTTATCTCCATGCTTACTTTATCGTAAAATTTGTGTTCACTACAGAAACTTGTATAAATTTTATTTTATATTGCAACATTATTTTCATTAATAAATCATCCTCAATCCTAGTAATTAATACTTGCGGACTGGGAGAATATTTTGAGGCTATAAAACCCCGAGTGACATTCCCGACTATCTTGTCCTAGCCAAGAAATATTCAAAAATGATTGAGTAAGGCCATACATACGTTTCCCTCAACATTTATTTGGTGACCATACTGGGGAGATCTTCCATATCTCTCTGGTTGATTGTATTTTTAATTATCATTAAATATTTTTTCTTTTGTTTTTTATTCTTTGACTATTTTCTTTTCCTCGTGACATTACCTGCTACAAGGCAACCCAATATTGAGCACGGTCTTAAATACCAAACCAACATTGTCTTAACTTTATTCAATACCATCTCAGAAACCACTAATACCCAGGCTGAGCTTGAATGCTCGTGGGACGTAATTGAACAAGACATAAGTACTCGTGAACGCTGGGAGGCTAGGCAAAGGCAGCCTAGGAATCATATGTAGCTCTCTTTTTCCTAAAGTTTTGATCTTCTTTTTCATGTCCTCAAATCCTTGCACCTTTAGGAGAAGAAGAGCATTGTCTCCTGAAATCACTCCTATCATTGAAATAGCAATAAGGAAAGTTATTCTGTCAACCCAACAAGGTACTCTAAGGAGAAATTTGTCTAATTTGGCTAGTTCACCTTCCTCACCCTCACCGATCATTTACAAAATGGCATATGTGGGTGGCTCTGGTGGCACTGGAGGTGCCTCATCATCTCAACCTTCGGCCTCATCTGTGATTGGTAGTTTGTATAGCCATCAGATTCCTGTCCAATCAAATACTAACCCTGCTAAGGTCATAAAGAAGTATGGGCTTTTTCAATTCGAGGAAGATGCTACTACTACCCCGTGGCATGTATCCTCTCCCTTGAACCTAGCACCCGCTACTCGTCTGCTACCAAAATTTAAAGAACATCTTCCTAGGTTTTCAGGAAATAACACAGACACTACAAACAAACACTTAGTGGCATTCTCTAATGCCTATCACAATATAGGAGGTAATGACAATGATACTTGCATGCACTTATTTGTCAACTCCCTTGAAGGGAAAGCAATGGAATATTTCTTTGATCTCCCTCCCAAGATTCTTTCCACTTGGGGAGATTTAGTTTACTGGTTCAGATCCACTTATGGGAAGTTTAAGAGCTCAAACAAACAATTATAGGAATACAATAACATTGTGTACAAGGATGGTGAGACTATTAAGTCTTTCAACCTTCGTTTCACCAAGTTGTATAATCAAATTCCCGAACTTATTCGCCCCCAAAACCAAGCCACTTTTATGCATTACTATAATGCTCTACCTTCCCCTTATCAACATAGGATTGAAGAAAAAACCATTAATGGTCAAACCAATTCACAATATTCTCAAGCAAGATCGCTCCTTTTCTTGGATTGAAGACGTCGAGAATGCTTTCATAAGGATTAAGAAGGAAATCGGTTCCACACCGGTTTTTGTGAAGCCAGACTTTGAGAAAGATTTTATTATATATACTTATGCCACAGAGGAAGCAGTTTCTGTTATTCTCATACAATGTGATGACTAGAATAATGAAAAATCAGTAGATTACATGAGTCAAAGCTTATCAGATGATGAATTCAAGTATTCTTGTATTGAAAAACATGCTTTTGCTCTTGTTAAAGCCGTGGAGAAATTTCGCCACTTTATCCTAGGAAAGCACACAATCGTAAAAGTCCATTTCCATACTGTCAAGTTTTTGCTTTTACAAACTTATCTTTCAAGGAAGCTTGCACATTATCTTGCCAAGATACATGAGCATGATTTAACCATCATGACTTCCAAAACAATTAAGGAATGAGACTTAGCCCTTCACTTGGCTCACCATGCTGAAGTGAGTGAAGAAATTGACAAACAAGGTAATCCTCTTTCAACACTATTTTACATTGATATTCAAACCCTTCCTATAGATGAACATCCATGGTATAAAAATCTGGTGTATTACTTGCAAAATCAGAAATGTCCAGATAGCTTAGATACTCATCAAAGGAGAAGGCTCTGTCTTGAATCTTCAAGATATATCATTTTAGGAGACTTATTGTTCAGGATATCTGCCGATGGTATATTACTTTGATGTGTGAATAACGAGGAAGCAAAATAACTGTTACAGGAAACCCATGGATCTTCAGATTCTGTTATTCACGTGGGTGGCCACTTTTTTGCTAAAACTATTGCTTTTAAAATCATCAGAAAAGGGTGTTATTGGCCTTTAATTTTTTGATATTCTTATAAATTTTCAAGATCTTGTGACAAGTGCCAAAAATCCGTTGGGAAAGAACGTCTTTTTTCCATGCATTTGCAACCTATCCTCCCTGATTTTCCTTTTTCAAAATGGGGTTTGGACTTTATCGGTCCTATTAATCCTCCATCTTCAACATGACAGGTTTTTATCTTGACAAACACAAATTACTTCACTAAGTGGAATGAAGTTGTCCCACTTAAACATTCACATGATGAACATGTTATTTCTTTCCTTGAAACTAATATTTTCTCCAGATTTGTAATTCCTTTAGAAATCATTACAGACAATGGTCCCGTTTTCATTTCTGCTAAGCTGACTCAATTTCTAGCTAATTTGGGAGTCAAACATTTTATCTCATTAGATTATTACCCTCAAGAAAATGGGCAAGCCGAGTCTACTAATAAAAATCAGGTTAGAATCATCAAGAGTCTCATTGAAGATAAGACTCGTTAATGGCACACCATCCTCACTTACGCCTTGTGGGAAGATCACTTACGCCCTGTGGGAAGATCACACTTACGCCCTGTGGGAAGAGTCTCATTGAAGATAAGCCTCGTTAATGGCACGCCAAGGTAAGCACATGTTTCACTCCCTTTCATCTTGTTTATGGTCAAGAATCTATTTTTCCTAGCGAGATGGAACTTTCTTCTCTACGACTGATGCTACAGATTGATGTCTCTGAAAGGATAAATGCGTTGTTAGCTTTACAGGAACAAAGTATGTTTTCCTTGGAGAACACAAAGAGAAGACAACAAACCATAAATAAATATTTCAACAAAAGTGTAAAAGTTGTCAGATTTAAGGTAAATGAGAAAGCATTGCTTTGGGATTTAGCCCATGCCGATAGAGGAAGACATTCAAAGTTTCAAAAATTATGGCTGGGTCCTTTAAAAATCGCTTTTGTCATAGGAGTAAATTCTTATCTTCTAAAGGAATTGGAAGAACAATTATTTTCCTATAGTACCAATGGTTCCCACTTGAAACACTATGTGGAACCAATTTGAAGGTTAAAACGCTGCATGAAAGTCACTTTTGTATCATAGTTTTATGTTTCACTGTTTTGATTTTTCTTTGTTGTTTTTCATTTTTTGTTGTTTTTCTTTTATTTGATTTTTTTGTCTCTTTAGAAACAAACTTTGGATCAATTTTGCCACAACGATGCTATTCTATAAGTATTGTTAATCAATAACAATCAAGTTACACAACTATCATGATGTCCCCCTTGTAGACATCACTGAAATTGCTCTCTGCTTCCAATACTGTTGTTAGATAGATAATTGGATTTACATCCCTACTTTCTGCTTTTCCTTTCTTCCCTCCACCATGAGATTCAAAAAGAACACACCAGGATTTTTTCTCCTTTAAACAATAAAAAATTTCACTATGACCAATCAAATGTTATGGATACAAGAATAAACCTCTCATATGTAACCATTTCCATGAGCTATTCCCAAAGTCCCAGATCATTTTCCCCTTAAATCGCCTCACTCTCCCTGTTGCATAATCATTCTGGTAAATAATTCTTTGATCTACTGTTCACCTGGTCTACAAAACTAGTCATTCTGAGTTCTTAATCTGTTGGAAACAAATTTCCTTGTGGAGTCGCCAGTTTGTTGATGCTTAAAAACGCAACGATGAATACTATGTTTGCAAATGATTTCCAAGATTTATTATTTAACTATATTAATAATAAACTAGTAGGTGGGATCCCCTTGTTATACTCATTGGAATATGGTGGATAAACAACGCTTATATTTTTCCTGTCTATGTGATGGTAGCAACATGGTTCTCTACAATTTATTTTTCTTCTAGTATTGGTTTAAAATGTTATGGTAATATGTTTTGGTTGGATGATTAAAACATGGCACTAAGTGGATTTGATGATCTCTCATAAAATATGATGCCTTGTGGATGAAAGAATTATAATTCAATTTTGGTTTTGATATTGTATTATTCATGGAAAGAATTTGGGTGATCTCAACCCTTGATACTATCGTCATGCACATTGTATGAGTTTCATGTTGGATTGTGTTCCTAGCAGGTGGTCATTTGAAGAAGTTTAATATTACAAAGGGGTGGCACACTTTGCAAAAGTGATATGGCATCTTGGGTATTTGGTTGATTAATGGTGTAGTGCTATGGTGAGTGGGCTTGGATTGTACTAAGAATTCAATGAAGTTGGAAGGGAGAATCAATGTGCATTTACTGCACGCCACTCAAACTCCCCTCGAGCCTGTCACCCTAGTCATTCTTGCATTGTTTTGGCTTTGGTAGTTGTTGTTGCTTCTCCTTGCTCGGTGGTGAAGTAAGTATACAGTCTTGGTTTTCTCCTCACGCAGACTTTTCTAGGTATGGGTTTTCTTATTTTTCCATTCATGAGAGTTACTCTTCCCTTTGAATCAAATTTTGGCTCTGGTTGCTCATGGTATGTGTGATTCTCAAGATGTTATGACGTTTTGAACTGTGTTTTTGGGATTGCATCCTTGGTTTCTTATGATGGTTGTTCTGGACTATTGGCATTTAAAAAAGAAAATGGTCGCGATCTTCTTGTTGTGTGCAATTCTTCACATGGTTGTTGAATAAAAATTGTAGTGGAGCCTTCTTGATCATGGCTTGGTTTTTAGGTTTGTCTATGGAAGTTGGTTATCATAGTCTACTTAAAATTCGGGCTTTGCGAATGCCCCACCTCTATCTGGACATTACTAGTCTCTATGATTAAATATGCCCACGCCATGTTCAACTCTGTGGTTTTTTATGATTGAAGTTTGGAACATTTTGTGCCTTGTCTCGGCAAAACCCCGAGCTGTTAGCTTGCTTGCTATAACCCTACCTCACCATTTCCTGGTAAACATTACATAGTATGGAAACATACCACCCAAAGGTTTATGAAATCATTATTCATGTTTTTGGCTGTGCACAGGTTTATACTTGGTCACTCTTTATGTAGTGTTGTTAAAGGAGTTGGCTCCATTTGTTTTCTGTTGGAAGTTGCAGTCTATTGTTTTGAAACCCTTACAACTGAGAGCATTATTGCATGTTATTATTTTGTGGTAAATTTTGATAGGGTACCTACATAATGAGTTATTTGTGTCATTCAAATACTAAACTCTTTGGTCGAACCACTTGTTCTTACCTTCCACTTGTTGTCTTAAACCTTAAATATTACTTTGAAATCGTATTTACTCCAGTTGAAGTTGATGGGAGTATTGTGCGTGCTCGGTTACTTGGGCACGATTTTGTTGGGTCCTTTGTTTGGTAATTCTGGAAGAGATATGTACCCACTTATTTATTTGAAGCTGGTGATCAAAGTATTGAATGATATTTTTTGTTCAATCATTGTGTTTATTGTATAAAAGTGACACCTGTGTGCGAAATGTTTGAGGCCCGAATAAAAGTTATAATGTCCATATTGATTGCATCGAACAATGGTTACATAAATTATGGATATGAGTTGATTTTCAACACTGTACATGCTCCTGTTGGTTTTAAAGTATAGTTATTGAAGTTAATGCTATGGTCGTGGCTCAAAGGCTTTTGTGTTTTCTTATAGCGATTACAATGTTGTTCATTATGACTGTCATATAATGTTAATGTGGATACAAATGGCTACTGTGATTAAATAATTCTAGGCATATAGATTATTGTGTAAAATAATTTGGAAACTAACAGGCAAATTTGTCAAAGAAAATACCAGTTCGAATTATTGTTTTGAAAAGGGAACACTGTTAAACTTTGAAGGTCTGAACAAAGATATGTTTTTATTGCATGTTTTGATTTATTTTCAATTGAATAATATCCATATTGATTCCCTATCATTCTATCATTTTCCGCTAATTACATTCCCCTCATAATCTCGATTTCACTTATTGCATCCCTGTTCTGTGAAATCAATTTAAAAGGAAAAGTCTGTGTAAGAGTGACAAAAGGGATAACATAGCAAGGGTTGGCAACTGATATTTTGATATTTTATTACATAGTTAAATTGTTTGATTAATTGTTGAACAATATTTGTATTTTGATCCACTGTCATTCTATCATTTTCCGCTAATTACACTCCCTCCATATTTCCCATGAACCCTACCACCCCCTATTCACTTGGCAATTAATAAATGGTTTGTTATGGATGGATTTGCATGTATCTCATGTCAATTTTGGAGCCAATTTTTTATTCATGTAAGCAGAGTGTCATGTATGGTTTATTAAAGGCCTTATTATTGATGAACTACTACTACAGGATGATATTTTTCAGTAGGGGTGACAATGGCAGAAATAATAGAGGCAGGGGAAATTGGAATCGAGGCCATAGTAGGCCTAGATTTTCTATCCATTTTGACGTTGATCCTCAAGAATTGAACGAGTTGTTCCAAGCTAGGTTCTTTAATTGGATTGGCCATGGAATAGTGCATCCTCAACCAGAAAGACCCCATTTCCAGCCTCCTCGGAACATCCCTGGAATTCTCGTTCCTCCACATGTGTCGTTGCAACTTGAAGTCCCCGCAAATGATGGATGGCAAGAGATTGTCAACCCGCCCGTCTCTCACCATCGTGGCTATCCCACTATGTCATTTCCTTCACCACCACTTGTTAATCCCAATGTCTAGATTTTTCCTGTTGTTTCGCTAGTTCAATCTTCACATGCTAGTAAGAGACTTAAACCTGATATTCCCTAACCTGTGAAAGATAAAGGAAAAGAAATTGCCTCCCCTTCTTCTCCCTACGATGATTCCTCAAAATCTGTGTCTTCCCACGTGCATTTGAAGGATGATTATTCCCATGTGATCAATGAGATACAACCCCAAGGGTCTAACCAACCATGAGTTACTTCCGAGAAGTCAAAGGGAAACAACAACGAAAAAAGGAAAATTGCCTCACAAAGTGGAAAATATGGTTTTTAGATTGTGTTTTTATGATTTCAATTGATGAAGAAAATGCTTAGTGGCTTTCAATATTTTTGGACAACAAGCTCTATTTTGGTATTTTGTGGATAATGTGGATATAT